>WBMW01004820.1:0-70999 GCA_013396635.1 Penelope pileata | reverse complement strand
CAGGATCTTTCCAGGCACAGAGGTGAGGCTCAACAGCCTGTAGTTCCCTAGGTCATCCTTCCTCCCTTTCTTGTAAATGGGAGTGATGTTCTAAATGGGACCTAATGCTCAAGCAGAGCCATCTAGAGCAGTTTGCCTATGTCCATATCTAGATAGCTTCTCAATATCTCATAGGAAGGAGACTCCACAATCTCCTTGGGCAACCTGTGCCAGTGTTCAGTCACCCTCACAGTAAAAAATTAGTGCTTCCTCAACTTCAGGCAGAACTTCTTGTGTTCATTTTTTTCCACGGCCATTGCTTCTTGCTATCGACTCAGGAGGGACAAGAAACTTTTCAGAGGAATGTAGATAGATTGGAGCATTAGGTGATCAGCATTGGCATGAAGCTCAACAGAGGTAAATGCNCCACCAGATTGGTCAGACACGACCTTCCCTTGGTGAAGTCTTGCTGGCTGTCACGGATCACCCGCTCATCCCTCATGTGCCTTAGCATGTCATCCAGGAGGATCTGTTCCAGGATCTTTCCAGGCACAGAGGTGAGGCTCAACAGCCTGTAGTTCCCTAGGTCATCCTTCCTCCCTTTCTTGTAAATGGGAGTGATGTTCTAAATGGGACCTAATGCTCAAGCAGAGCCATCTAGAGCAGTTTGCCTATGTCCATATCTAGATAGCTTCTCAATATCTCATAGGAAGGAGACTCCACAATCTCCTTGGGCAACCTGTGCCAGTGTTCAGTCACCCTCACAGTAAAAAATTAGTGCTTCCTCAACTTCAGGCAGAACTTCTTGTGTTCATTTTTTTCCACGGCCATTGCTTCTTGCTATCGACTCAGGAGGGACAAGAAACTTTTCAGAGGAATGTAGATAGATTGGAGCATTAGGTGATCAGCATTGGCATGAAGCTCAACAGAGGTAAATGCCAGGTTCTCCACCTGAGATGGAGCAATGCCAGACACAGGTACAGACTGGGAGATGAGTGGCTGGAGAGCATCCCAATACAAAGTGACCTAGGGGTGCTGGTGGCAGCAGGCTCAGCATGAGCCAGAAACGTGACCTGGCAGCCAAGAGGGCAAAATGCATTTTGGGGTGCAATAAACACTGTATAGGCAGCCAGCTAAGAAGTGATTCTCCTACTATATTTAGCATTGGTGTGGCCTCATCTTGAATATTGTGTGCAGTTCTGGGCTTCACAATATGAAAAGAATATTTAGATACTTGAAAATGTCCAGAGAAAGACAATGAAGCTGGTAAAAGTGCAGGAAGGCATATCCTAGGAAGAGAGGCTGAGGATACTTTGGTTGTCTGGTCTGGAGAGAAGGGCACCAAGAGGTCACAGAATCATAAAATAGCTTGGATTGGAAGGGAACTCAAAGATAATCTAGCTCCAACCTCTGAATTTACCCTTGAATTTAAGTAAATTTTCTCCTCACGAGCAGTGCAAGCCCAGTTTATATACTAGACTGTTTAAATAACAAGTGATCCAGTTTAGCCAAGCTCATATTCCTTTCAATAATGTTAACTCATGTACATTTGCTCTCTACAGCTTCCTGAGGAGGGGAATTGGAGGTGCTGATAATTTCTCCCTGGTAATCAATGACAGGACACACAGGAACAGCACAAGGCTGCACCAGGGAGGTTCAGATTAGACATTAGGAAAGCCTTCTTTACAGTGAAGGCAGAGGTGGTTGATGTTCCATGTCTGTCAGTGTTAAAGAGGCATTTGGACAATGTTCTGATTAATATGCTTTAAATTTTTATCAGCCCTGAAGAGATCAGACAGTTGGACCCAACAATCTTTGAAGGTACTTTCCAATGGAACCATCCCATCCTTTCTACTCTTCTCCACTCTAATTCTTTTTTATGGGTTACATTTTTATTTGTTGCTTACCTTAAATCTAACTACCATCTTTCTATTCTACAGATACAATATCTGCCATTTTGTCACTATCAACTTTAAACTTCATTGGCTTTGGCTTTACTTTTAACACCCTACTTTAAAATTAATATTTTTTCAGGGAAAAAAGAAAAGGATTAGTATCTCAGCATTAACCAAAATAGGAGACAATATCTGTAACTAGGGCATAAGCAATTCTGTCAATTCAAGATAATGAAGTTTTCTTAGTGAATTGCCACAAAAGCTTTTATAGCAAGAAAAAGAAAAGTAGTTACACACCACTGAAATAACCAAGAATAGNCCACCAGATTGGTCAGACACGACCTTCCCTTGGTGAAGTCTTGCTGGCTGTCACGGATCACCCGCTCATCCCTCATGTGCCTTAGCATGTCATCCAGGAGGATCTGTTCCAGGATCTTTCCAGGCACAGAGGTGAGGCTCAACAGCCTGTAGTTCCCTAGGTCATCCTTCCTCCCTTTCTTGTAAATGGGAGTGATGTTCTAAATGGGACCTAATGCTCAAGCAGAGCCATCTAGAGCAGTTTGCCTATGTCCATATCTAGATAGCTTCTCAATATCTCATAGGAAGGAGACTCCACAATCTCCTTGGGCAACCTGTGCCAGTGTTCAGTCACCCTCACAGTAAAAAATTAGTGCTTCCTCAAGTTCAGGCAGAACTTCTTGTGTTCATTTTTTTCCACGGCCATTGCTTCTTGCTATTGACTCAGGAGGGACAAGAAACTTTTCAGAGGAATGTAGATAGATTGGAGCATTAGGTGATCAGCATTGGCATGAAGCTCAACAGAGGTAAATGCCAGGTTCTCCACCTGAGATGGAGCAATGCCAGACACAGGTACAGACTGGGAGATGAGTGGCTGGAGAGCATCCCAATACAAAGTGACCTAGGGGTGCTGGTGGCAGCAGGCTCAGCATGAGCCAGAAACGTGACCTGGCAGCCAAGAGGGCAAAATGCATTTTGGGGTGCAATAAACACTGTATAGGCAGCCAGCTAAGAAGTGATTCTCCTACTATATTTAGCATTGGTGTGGCCTCATCTTGAATATTGTGTGCAGTTCTGGGCTTCACAATATGAAAAGAATATTTAGATACTTGAAAATGTCCAGAGAAAGACAATGAAGCTGGTAAAAGTGCAGGAAGGCATATCCTAGGAAGAGAGGCTGAGGATACTTTGGTTGTCTGGTCTGGAGAGAAGGGCACCAAGAGGTCACAGAATCATAAAATAGCTTGGATTGGAAGGGAACTCAAAGATAATCTAGCTCCAACCTCTGAATTTACCCTTGAATTTAAGTAAATTTTCTCCTCACGAGCAGTGCAAGCCCAGTTTATATACTAGACTGTTTAAATAACAAGTGATCCAGTTTAGCCAAGCTCATATTCCTTTCAATAATGTTAACTCATGTACATTTGCTCTCTACAGCTTCCTGAGGAGGGGAATTGGAGGTGCTGATAATTTCTCCCTGGTAATCAATGACAGGACACACAGGAACAGCACAAGGCTGCACCAGGGAGGTTCAGATTAGACATTAGGAAAGCCTTCTTTACAGTGAAGGCAGAGGTGGTTGATGTTCCATGTCTGTCAGTGTTAAAGAGGCATTTGGACAATGTTCTGATTAATATGCTTTAAATTTTTATCAGCCCTGAAGAGATCAGACAGTTGGACCCAACAATCTTTGAAGGTACTTTCCAATGGAACCATCCCATCCTTTCTACTCTTCTCCACTCTAATTCTTTTTTATGGGTTACATTTTTATTTGTTGCTTACCTTAAATCTAACTACCATCTTTCTATTCTACAGATACAATATCTGCCATTTTGTCACTATCAACTTTAAACTTCATTGGCTTTGGCTTTACTTTTAACACCCTACTTTAAAATTAATATTTTTTCAGGGAAAAAAGAAAAGGATTAGTATCTCAGCATTAACCAAAATAGGAGACAATATCTGTAACTAGGGCATAAGCAATTCTGTCAATTCAAGATAATGAAGTTTTCTTAGTGAATTGCCACAAAAGCTTTTATAGCAAGAAAAAGAAAAGTAGTTACACACCACTGAAATAACCAAGAATAGAAATGCTTTCTTTAATAGTCTAAATTGAGATCTGATTTAAGTCATAAAACTGAATCAGTGATCACAGAATCTGAATGTGTCTTCACAACTGACTGACAACTAAGCAAATTTCACTTCCTAAATCCTTCAAGATTTAGTAAATAAAACAGATGCCATGATACCTCCTTCTCTCAGCACATGCTTTGGTACCAAAACATGAGTAGTGACTGCAAGCAGAGTTTGAACAATGCTTTGAATCTTACGGTTCTGAACTTTGAAAACATCAATATCCAAAAACTATCAGAAGCTAGGCTAAAAGAAATACACTTCTATTTAAGCTATTTGCATTTTGGGAACATGGTCTTACCTTCTCAAATTCATAATGAGGCACAACATAATGAAAATGAGAATCAGTGCTTCTTCATTTTCATCAATTTGCCTTTTAGCTTAAACAAAAATATCAGTGGGAAAAGGAGAGAGGGAAGGTCCTCTTTGTTTCTAATTCCTAGCTGAGTTGCATCAATATAAACTAGCAGATCTCTAGAAGCCTGTAGAGACAGGCCAGTTTTATAGAAGTCTAGAGAAGAACTAGGCACCAGTCCGCCTAACGAAGCACATCAGCTACAGTAAGACCACAGGACTTCTAACAACTGTGAAAGACTTGAACATCATTAGCTTCTCCTCATTTATATTATTGCTAGGCTTGCAGCATATGCACTAAAGTGGCATACGTGAAAATATAAACAGTCTGCTTCTCGTTTCTCCAGTATTTCTCCATGACACTATTAGCTAAAAAATTAAGACACGGATTCTGAGTAAGAGGTAAGCTGTCATTCATACTTTTCTACAGAAGAGAAAATTATCTTTTTGCCCATTTATTAATATGAAAATACTTATTGTAAGGTGAGTAGCACAGGTGGCTTATGAAAAGAGAGAATAGAAGTGATGTTACGGCACTTTTACGTAAGATTTTAAGTGGCAATTATCCTAACATCTGTAATAGACATATGGAACTCACCATTCTCTCATTCATAGGATGGGTGTCCTCTTTGACCTTCATATTATCTCACGTAGATTTTATCACTAAGATGACCACAGTTGTACAGCTGATATATAGAGACATTTTAGAAAATAGTGCATTCTATTGTTCCAGTACATCCCAGTTTGACTTATCCTCATTATTTTTGTACATAGCTGTTGCTGAAAAGGTCAAAAATTCTCACAACTACACCATTTCTTCGTCCAATTACACATCTCTCTACATCTCTCTACATCTCTCTGGATTGTGCTTTTCTTTCACTGAACAACATGATAGGGTAAAATTTCACAGCACAGTACTTTGTACCATGTTAATGATTGAAAGGTCCAGTGCACCAGAGAAGACAAGTCCCATCTGTGTGGCATCACTTTGAAATCATAATGAAGAATCTGGTCTGCTCAGGGTTCTGTATGGGGAATTTTGGCAGAAAACAGCAATAGGGTAATATGATAATAGACCACATTTCTAGTTTTCTCAGGCTATTTTGTAATACTCACCCTAAATGTATTATATATTATACAGTAGTGTGCAATCCACGTACCCGTAACAAAGTTTAAGATCATATAATCTTCATTCTTAAAACTGTATTTGAATAATGAGTCTCCATGTTTTACAGAATAAAATTTCTACTAAGAATGTTCATTTTTATTGAAAATGGGTATTGGTATTCTGACACTCTAAAAACACTAGCTTTTAATTTGCCCTATAGACCTCAAATGCCCATCTCCTCTATCTTAACTTATTGCTAATTCTTGAGATGTCTTCAGAAAATACTGCTGTTGTAGAAGACCACTTCCTGCAATCAATCACAGCACCTTTCATGAACCATGAAGGCTGAAAACTAAGTGTGCTTTAAACACATCAGCAGTGACTGTGCATCCTTTCTTTAAGGAGGCTTCACTAAAAGAGTTTGGTCATCTCTCTCATTTTGCCTTTTTACATATTGCCACCGATGGAGCATTTACAAAGACTGAAAGAAAAGGCTGAGTGGTATTTCTGAAAAGCATGTAATTAGTTGCACATTAGTGAGATTTCAGATATCAGCTGGAGCCACTCTGCTCTTTGTAAGTATTTGATAGAAGTCATGAGTATCAGCTGCCTTTGTTATAGGTTCATCAAATGGTTATGATTACCACACTTCTATGTTTTAATTGGAAATCTTCTGTATGTTTGTGATGACACATAGTACAGTTTGATTTGGCAGAGTTTAAATACGCATCCACAGAGAGAAAGTTCAGGTCAGAAGCATTCACTGTGAAAAGGTCATTGCCTAGCTGTATATTTAAATTAGCCTAAAAAGCTCCAGGGTACTCTGGCTGTGGTAGGCTTTTATCTGTTCTCCTTTCCCACAATGAAATCTCCGAGGGAAAAGATACTATGAATACACTGAAAGAGTGATGCAACTAGGATAGTGGCATAAGAACAAAATGAGATTTTAAATAGTGGCTTTTTTATACTAACTGCATACACTTTAGTTGTTTACTATCAGTGGTAGCTGTGTATATATATGCTATTATTTTACTTTATTTTTTAATATTTCCTAATATATGACCCAACTGAATATTAAGATTTTGGTCTCAATGAAGAAGATGTAAAGTTGGCATAACTTCCATTAGACCTGCTTCAATGATTTATATCATTCTCACAAAGAACACAATCAAATCAGCCTCAGGAATTTTTGGTGATTCTTTCAGGTAGTATACATGGATCATTTCAAGAGAGATACAAAATGCCTCTGTGAAATTTCTACTTCATATTTTCATGTCAAACTCAACTCTCAGATCAGTTTTTCAATAACTTTGATATGAACTTGATATGAACTTTTGGAGTGAATTGGCCAATTTATGGATTGGAATCAAAAGAATATATTATGAAGGCTGGTGGTATTTGGCACTTGAACACCATTCTGCTTTGGAATGTTGGAACATGAATTTACATCGAAAACTTTCTGTAAATCTGAGAAAGCTCTGGATGAGAAAGATTTTTCACAACCAAGAAGATGTTCTCTTATGGCTTATAGATTCTTTACTAAGTGAGAATCTTCCAAGTTGTCCATAAAATGAGCACGGGGCAACACATTTAATAAAGCCATGGAAACAATTCAATATGGACATACTTGCATGGTAATGTGTTTGGAATATGCTGTTACGTGGCGTGCATCCTACTACCACCAATGTAAATGTTTTCTAGTTGTGTTAGTAGATCAGGATTTTACAATGGTCCACAGTCGCCAGCAGTGTTTTAAAAACAGATTTTGGAAGACAATCATTAAACACTCATATGCATAATGTAATACAATGAAATGTTTTACTGTCCCTTGTCAACGTTTTTGCAGGTCACATCATAAAATCATTCACAGAATGAAGCTGGAAGTACAATATAAGCCATCTGACTTCCCCCTGGCAAGATTCTCAGCTTTCCCAAAGCAATTGCTGACAGACATTTCTCTAAACCGTACTCAAAGATTAGCAGTGAGAGACTTTGCTGAGTGTACCTATACAATGAATCTCAGCACTCATCTCACAGCTAGAAATTATTTCCTCATGTCTAAGCTAAATAATTTTTCATCTACTTTACTCATACACTTGAAATGTCTCATTTCTCAGAATATTGCAATTCCAAATCATTTTAGGTGGCCTGCAATATGCTCAATAAATCTTGTCAGTAGGACATTGAGTGAAGGATTACTGTTCTTTCTGTATCAAAATGAAAATGCAAAGCTTGACATTTGCCTGTTTCTGCTGTTTATATGCTATTTCTGCATGTCTTCTAGCACTGTTTCCTAGTCATGATTATCAGTCTAAAATGTGAGCATGACCACACTGAGGCTTCTCATACCTTTGTACAGTTGTGTATCTCAGAAGACCAGGACTTATTATTTCTGACAGAGAATATTGTTTAGAAAAAAGACATGGTAGGTTTATCCTACAGAAATCTGCAGTCTTGATTAGACCAGCGTTATATCGTTTCAAGATTTGTTTGTATAATTTCTGCCTATTCTTCCAGCTTATCTGTTATGATGGTTTCTTTGACACTTGTTTCTGAAGAAATCTGGAACATCAAGCATCCTGATATCTGTTATTAGCAGGAGAAAGCTATCTTTGAGGGCTCACAGACACATTTTTAATGTACATAACAGCAATTATATTTGGGAGATAATATTCTTCACCAAGTTTATGTGCTTAATATTTGCAGTTTCTATTTTGTTTTGCACACTTCTATGCAAGAAACACTGTAGTCAGGCAATTCACTATTCTGAAGTGGTAAAGAACGATTTTAATCCAGTGCTTTGGTTCGCGTATTGGCAAGCATTAGCAGTAGTCACAGACTTACTACTGCTATGTTTAGCAGCACCTATTCTGAAAGTTTTAAACACTTCCAATCAAGCAAGTTTCAGACTTCACTATTCTAACATTATCTGGCATCAAGGAGTGATCAGTCGTTTAGGCAACTCGTAGATCACAAGAAGATGCCTTCTGAATCCGTTGATCTACACTAATCACAAGAAAAAGATAGGTTTTGGTCATAAAATATAATGTTCAGGTTAAGTTTTATTTGTTCATTTACAGCATTATGATTTTCATCATAAATAATACTTGAAAAATATTGAAAACTTTCCAGAACAAAACCTTCACTTTGCGGTCCTTAAATGTGAAACACTGCAATGAAAATTATGTACATTTGTTAATATCTACAAGCTCATCAATGAATTTCCTCACAGAGTCCAAGTCCAATGTATTCTGGTCATGAGGTAGAATTTGCGTGGTGCAAAGCACAGGCAAACAAAAAATATATTGAGATACCATTTGTGCTTCAACACAACATCATTCCAGCAGGCATACCCATGATATTAAAAGGCCAGCTTGTGCCTCAAGAAGTGCCTTGGCTCTCATCAAGTATCTCATGGCCACAATGAAGGAGACTTAGCTGTTCAGTAGCTTAGAGTAATTTCAGGAATTATCTTCATTAGCTATTCTATTTTAGTAAATTTTTGGTTTATGTATATATGAAATAGTTTTCAGTTTGTAAATCTCTACTCATAGCTACTAAGTAACTTATAAACAAATACAGATTCTAAGATGAGAATCTAATAGCCAAACCTAATTTGTCTTAAATCTCTGAAGTCCTACAGTACATGTCAGATGCCCAGTAGGTGATTCACAGCTTGCTGACTAAAATGAAAAAGGACTCCTAGGTTACTGGAGCTAATAAATAACATTGCAGATTTCTGCCATTAAATACTGGTGAATATCTATAAAGGTAAGAATGACAGAATCAGCTTTTTTATTCTTTAGTACTGATGCAACGAGATAATGATTTAACGCCGACACCTCTCACACAAGAAGACACCTCACTCCTGAAGAGCCTCATAGCTGATTGATCTGGTTTACCATAGATCAGTTGCTAATCAGCCCTGGGCTGAATGACACCACTGCTATAGAAATGAAAAGGATTCAGTGTAGAAAGTGAAAGTGTGTGTATGTGTGCATATATATATGAATATTTAATGTGAAATTATGGGGAGAGGGAAGGACTTTCTAAGTAATACATAGGACTGGTGGGCTAGTGACCCAGCTCCAAAAAAGTAAGTTTGATAAAACTGTTGGAAAAGAGAAAATGTGTTCATCCCAGGGGTGAACTCTAGGTAAAGTGAAGTATGAAGAAAAGTCAGAAAGAGATCAACAACTGTATCAGGAAAATACACTCTTCAGCCATGATAAACTGTTAATTTAGTTAATTTTAAGGATAAAGACTGACAATCACATCATAAAATCTTTGATGCAAAAAAAATTAGGAACATCTTTTTCAGATTTTGTAAATACATATTCTTCCTAATTTCTGCAAATATGTAAAGAAACCTGATTTTACACTTTCTCGTTGCATAGAAGTTCACCCAAACCCTTTTAATAAAACCTTTATATTCTCATTGACTTTTGTGCTTCCGAACATTTGTATTCAGAGTCAGATGAGAATTGTACTAATTGTTATATCAAGACATCTATAGGATTAGATTGTAGGCTGTAGGCTTGGAATTTCTTTTAACTGTCTTGATCTACTCTATCTTGTTACAGAAGCACTTCAATTTATTCAAACATTCTGTTAATCTCTTCTTTTGCTGAGACTCAGAACAGTAGCTGCCATAGCATCTCACCTCCAGCTATCAGAGTTCTTGTATGTTTTAGTGTAATATAAAACATTCTACAACACAGGGAAAAGCTTTCTAGTCATAGAAAACAGCAGTTGTACAGCTGGTATGCTTTAAAGGGTGTGGTGCAATCACAGAAGCAATCCCAGGTAAAGTATTAGAGGTTTAATGATAGAGAACAAAAGATATCGTACTCACAATCACGATCTGCCACCAAAATGAGGAACAGTCCAGTCCCACACAGCAGAGATCCTCTCCCCTCAGTGGCTGGCTCTTAAATAAGCCCAGGGTAGTCCCACCCTGGGTCCACCCCTCCTGGTCACATGGAGGGGGGCACAGGTGTTCCTTAGGCCAGCCATTGCCCTTCACCAGGTGCTCAATCACTAATTCAGGCTGTGACTTCATGTTTCCCTTACAAAGGGATTCAGGAAATTACAACTGTACCCCTCTACAAAGTCTCTTCCATTATCTAAGGAAAAATCTCAGGTGTTTTTTGTGTGATAGTACAATTTGCCACCATAAGGCCCCTGAGGTACAAATGGAGTTTCCAAATATTTAATGTCTTAGGCAATAGACAGTCACTAGAATCCACTTAGGATAAAATAATACAACTTTCATGATGAGATGTCTTTGATAACAAAAATTAGTATCAAAGTGCTTATGTCTTTCTGCAGAAGATAGAACTGTTCTCCAAAATCTTGACAGCACCCCCTTCCTCTTGGTGTAGAGATGGGAGCTCTATTGTTTTCATTGCTATAATAGTGTTATTTACAGACTTTCTGTTTATAAATGAGGCAGCTATGTGTGTGTAGTTGACTATTTCAGTTGAAAGTAAAAGGCATTTGACGCAGCCGATACAGCTAGCACTGTTCTAGGCATGACTGAACCATGTTCATCTAATCATCCAATAATTCCAAAAGATGCATGGCTATGAATTTCCTAACTCACATTGAGGGGTGAAGATTCCTGACTGCTATTGAAAATATAGACCTTGGTGGTATGCCACAAGTCTCAGTTCCAGTGTTCATCCTATATAAAGTCAAAGGAGCTAAGAAATGAGTTCAGAGAAGATAAGTAGGAACAGAAGGAAGGGACTTTGCATGCTCTGAAGATGAGCAGAAATGTATAATGCTGTTTCTTTTGGAGGAGACCTACACATCTTAGGCAAAAATCCAACACTGCATACAGCTCTGCTGCAGCCAGACAGAACTGGAAAGCCACTGTTATAACACACATCAACTCCAACTTTCCAAAGATCTCCTCTAACTGACTACAGAGCTGAGCAATTTCTTTTGCTGCTGCTTTTCTGCATGGTTGCCTGGATACTCAGTTTCCTTGAGCATCTTGTTGATTAAAAGTGCGGTTGCAATTTGGTGATTTGAAGACCCCGTTCTGTCACCTAAACATAGAAATGCTCAGGAAAAAAAAAAGTGATTTGTCAAGTGCCTGCTTTAGTAGAGTTATTTTCAAAGAGTTATACAGAAGAAAATGAGGATTTACATATTTTTGCCTTACATTGATAAACATAGTAAATGGGAAATGAAGTTTAGTGATGTTAATTAGCCATTTGTGTTACTGTGTAAAGTGGCACATGATCTTTTCTTATAATTTGTCTAGCTCTTGTTTAATGTACAACTTGATGGCTGCTTCCAGAAGTAGACAGAAATCTTCCCCAGTGTGAGAGCATCACAGGCCAATATGCACAATGCAACCCTGTTTTCTCATGGCTGCCACAACTTCCATTTTTAATATAATGTTCAGCATGAAGCCGTGATAAAAACATCAAATTGTAGCAAGGTAGGAGCAGCATTGTGTTTCTTTCTTTCCAGATCATGAAAAGTTTAGAAAGAGCAAAACTTCCTTCTTATTTTTCTGTGACTTCTGCTTGTTTTGCTCTTTTCTAGAGTTACAGAATGTCTAGCAGTATGTATAATGATAATTGTAATCCAATAAACTAATAGACAGCATGTGAAGTTATTGAAAGCCTGCAGAAAATTGTCATCAGATAGAAAGAATTTTTTTTTGCATGCAAATAAGAAAGAACATTATAAAGATTTAAAAATTGTCAGAAACTAGTTTTCTACAAAATAAAAAATTCTTCTCCTTTATCTGTGGAATAGGAACATTTGAAAAAGTAAATTCTAGTCAATATATGAAAATGAGACACTTTGATGAAAAACTGATTGCATAATATATTTCTCAATTTAATGAAATTGAAAATTTTATCTCACATCTAGTAAGTCTTTCCTGATATAAATACAGGCAAAATAACTGAATTATTGAGAAAATATAGTATCTCCAGAAACTTAAAGGAAAATACACTTAATATGTATTTCAAAACATTGTTTTACATCTTAATATGAAGAATTTTGAATTTTGTTATCTGGCTAGTCATTTAAATAGTTCTTTGGTTGTTTTATGTGGAATAATGAAAACACTAAATTCATTGCTAGAAATGGTTAAAAAAAGATTTCAAGTCTTTACTTACGTCTACATTTTTTCAATCAACCATGACTTTCTAAAGCCTTGAATTTTTTTCCAGCACTCATTCAGCCATTTCTGTATTACAGCAAGGCAAATAAAATATCCTTCTCATTTCAGTAGGTCTTAAGGCATTTTTTTTTGCTCCTTACAACTCAAAAACTGCTGAATTGTTAAATATCAAAGCATACAAGGTCATCATCATTCTGTTCTTATTCAGCAATACGTTATGTATATGATTTTAACACATTACTGAATAAAGATAGATGTGAGGACCCCAGAAAACGCTTTCTTCAACAAACAAACTGAAAATTGGAAATATTTTGTTCAACTACTTTTTCTTTCTAATTTTTGTTTGTTAGGAAAAGCATAGTGTAACTGTATTATTTGAGTTTACAAACTCAGATTGAGTTTTCCACTTATTCATTTCTAATACTGTATCCTTTGTTTTACAGTTATATTTCCCCCCAAATAAAATGATTACACCATCTATGATATTGAGCTGAATATCTAGCTTCATTTCTGACACGTTAAGCATATGAATTGCAGACAAGTAGGAGTGGCACAAATGGCACAGAGTAGATTCTTTTCTCCTTCAGAAAGAGACGCAGACTTTGTAGTTTCCTTGTGATCGTCGTACGTTTACTTCTCTTATGGATGAGATGGATGCTGCAAGTCAGGAATCTAAATATCTAAATAAGCTTTATTCCATCTGGTATAAACCTATATACATTTTTCTTTAGGTAATGAACAATCTTAGCAAGCTGTAGTGACAGACAAGAAAATACTGGGAAAATATAAGCTTTGTTGCCTTTTAGGTGAGAAGACGTAGCTCATCATTTGTTCATTCCAATTAGCTGTACTACTGATATTAATCTCAGAAGATGTTAAGTAAGAAAATGACACAACCCTTAAAAGATGATGAAAAACCAAAACAACAGCATACTGCAATTCGACAAAATGTCCTATACCCATGGAATAACTCTTTCCTTTTATAGACCTTTCAGAGATTTTAACATGAGTTGTCTGATTTCAAAACCCAGGGTACAAAAAAGAGATGGCGTGTGTGGGAAATGAATAGTATAATGAAGTGAGAAAACAATCCCATTCTTATGGCACTGAGTGATTGGTCTCAGACAATCTTTAGAAAACTAAATATAGAAGGATTCAAAGAGGATTAAATCTGCAGTAACTGAGGGTGTCTAAAGAGGTTATGAAATGAACATATAGTTAAATTAATTCAGTAGATGAGGAACTGCTTAATGGCATAATTACTTGAATTTATTGCAGATATTTCTTAATGTATGAGAAATGAACACTTTAACTCTTGAATTACTGGGCTCTACAATTCACTCCTTCGTACTGAATATTCATTTATTATCGCTTTCTTATTATTATTATGTGTTTTTTTTTTAAATTATGCATGCTCTGACTCACATCTCTCAAACAGGCTAGATAGACTTTTTCATGCTATGAAAAAAGTTATATGGTACTGACCTTCTAGAAATGCATATAATACCTGGACAATGCTGACTGTAAGGACATGATTGCTGTTCTAACATTTGGTGAAGAATCCTTCTACACTTAAACAAAAATGTCTTTTTTCCTGTGAGGCAGCACAATCTGAAAACTAAAATAAAAGTATCATTGCAGCTCAACAGAAAAATATGTGGCACAACTGGATTCCCATGAGCTATGTTTTACTGGAAATACAGCAATATACATGTAGCTGTAAAACTCAAATGTCATCTGTTTTCTGGTTGTTTTTAAATACTGAGCACAATAAATATCATAGGCTCCCATGCTCCTTACAGTATAAAACACTAATTTTTCTTCCTCTTAATGTGTCAGCTTTTTGATTGTAATTGTTACTTCATTTGTGCTTGTATCCTTGTTTCAGTATTATCTGGAAGCCCCTGGTTCAGATTAAGTTCCGTTCTTCCTGTTAAAGCTGTAAAAATAACTTTTTTTTTCCTGAAATATCTACTGTGATCAATAAATTAATAATGCTGTCAGAAGGCAGCTTGTGACTGGACAGAATTTTAAGAGCTTAATGAAAGTTCATTGTACACATCTGTCCTGGGATCTTAGATCACTTAGTATACCAATATTTTTTATCACCATTATTATTCATCAAATTAGATGCAGAAAACACAGTAGGAGATTTGAAGATCTGGACTTGATGACTAATTGATTAGAACTATGCAGAGACAAGCAACTTTCTTAAGGATCAAGGGGCTGAAAGAAATTTAAAAAATACCTAATGGTTTTATAAGTAGTATTTTATCATTTTTTGAGCTGTATGAATCAACAAATTTATTTCCATGCTTTGAGAAAGCTCTGGAGGCATTGTGAATCTACATAGTTTATTGACAAAAAGAGTGAAAAAAAAGACATTTAGTGGCACTTTCAAAAGCACCTAGATGTCTAGTACATTTAAAAATGGATTGAAAACAGTTAATATGAAGAAATATATACTTTCTATTGAATGAGCAACAACACATCAACATGTAATGGTGCCTAAACTGAGCAGTAATCTACATGTATCCTCACAAAGAATTACTTTTAGGTAATACTAAGGATAGTTTTGTCTTCCTTTATCCGGAGAAGTTGTCCCTCTGATAAAGGATCTAGCTCTGTCCACAGATCTAAATTCCCATCAACATGCTTTGGTCTACTTTACTGATTACAACCTCAAAAGCCGGTCAGATTTTTTTTTGATGATGTCAGTATTAGGTCAAACTATTATTATAATGAAATCTGCATGGATTTATATATCCTACAGTGTTTTGACCTTTCTACTGCATCTTGTGGCTGATGTTCAGAAATCTTCAATATATTTGAAGCAGATGGTCAATAGATTTTTATCATAGTAAGTGAAGAGACCAGGTGGTAATGGCACAGAATAAAGGTACTCTGATGCCTCTGGTTTTAATCCTTAAATTTATTTCTTTGATTGGTGCTAGACATTAAAAAAAGTAAATAAATAAATAAAAACCTTCAAAAATACAGCGCATACATGCAATTGTCAAAGTTCTTGCCATATATACATTTCAATATACTACAAACTGAACTGCCAGTGGGGATATTCCACTGCTAGTGAACTTTGAATATGAGTCAACATTGTGAACTGACATCCAAAAGGCCAACCATACCCTGGGGTGCATCAAGCAAAACATTGTTAGCCAGTTGAGGGAAGGGACTGTCCCACTCTGCTCTGCATGGGTGCAGCCTCACATTAAGCACTGTGTGCAGTCTTAGGAAACACAGTGTAAGAAAGACATGCAGCTATTAGAGAGCGTCGAAAGGAGGACTACAAAGATGGCAAAGGATGAAGAGGGCAAGAGGAATGATGAGCAGCTGAGGTTACTTGGTTTGCTCAGCCCAGAGCAGAGGAGGCTGAGGAGAGGCCTCATGGCAGCCTACAGACCCCTCAAAGGGAGTGGAGGGGCAGCGCTGAGCTCTGCTCTCAGGGGTCAGCAACAGGGCCCGAGGGAACGGCATGAAGCTGTGTCAGGGGAGGGTAAGGCTGGGTGTTAGGAAAAGGTTCTGCACCAGAGAGTGGTGGGCACGGAACAGGACAATGGTCGCAGCCCCAAGCTTCAGGAGTTCCAGAAGCATTTGGCCAGCACTTTCAGAAATATGATTTGAGTTTTGGATGATGCTGTGTGGAGCCAGGAGTTGGACTCAATAATCTTTCTGGATCTCTTCCAACCCAGGATATTCTATGATTCTGTACCTGAAAAAAATACAAGTTGTAAAATAACAATGAGAAAAACTGAACAACCCAAGCCTACAGCTGTGGTTTAACAGTATTTTAAATAAAAAATGATTGTTTCTGGTCTGCGGATCAGATTTTTCAGCCACTTTAAGGTCCTTTTCTCCCTCATTATTTGGGAGCCATCATTCAGGTGCAGATGTTCAATGGAGAACTAATTTTCATAGAAGGAGCAAGAATCATAGTTCATCTGCACTTTGCTCACTGTTCAGGTTGAAACACAGGGAAATTCTTTATCCTTCAGTGGTGCCAGATGCACTAAGACACTCAAAAATACATGCAGTAGTTGTAATGAAAATTCCTCCAGGAGAAGTCCTCTTCATCAGGGAAGCGGTGGTGCATCTCTCTCTTTCATTTGATACAGAGCTGTGCTGCAGCATAAACTCTGGGCAACTAAATAGTATTGATTTTTCTTATTAAAGCAGAAAGATAGGTTTCAACACAAAACATGTAATCTAGAGACTTAAAATATTCAATACTTTCTGGGGTAAAAATCTTACTCAACTACTCCACAATCTTTAATAGCAAGAGCTGATAAGTATTCACCTACTATAAATAGTATAATTACCAAGTAAGTCAAGGATGTTTACAAAGAACAGTCACAACGTCTTAGATAAAATACTCAATATACTTAGTTTTTAAACCCAGTTCTCAATCCATTATCATCAAGATTAATCAACTAATATTTGGATATAAGGAAATACTGAGGAGTCATAATTGCACAATGTTAATTAAAAGCAGGAAGACTGATGAGAAAATTGAATTAAAGGAGGAGAGTTTTTTTCAGGTTTTTTTTAGTACATTTATATACAGCAATTTTAATTTTCCTATGTGATCTGACTAAACATATGATGAATGTTTTCAAATTACAATGAGTCAAAAGAGCAACATGAATAAATTAAACAATTGCTTAAAGTAAGTTGCCAAAATATATTTAAAATGATTTTTTCCACAGAAAACTGGACATATGATCTCTTAGCTCAGGTTATATTAATTCTCTGTCAGATTCTTGCTGTCGTATTTTACATCAATTAATACCTTAATCTTTCTGTTTCTGCAAGAGCAAAACTATTTATTTATTTAGCAGTTGATAAAGCTTTTAGATAAAAGAGTAGCTCTCAAATCTTTTTTTCCTTTTCTTCTTTTTTTTTTTTATGTGTATATATATATTTCTCTTATCCAATATGGATTTAAGTCAAAAGAAGTTGAGATTTGGAGCCTCCTTCTAAAACGGAGTGTTTGAGAAAATATGCTAGATGTTGTCCTTAAAACCTTGGTCCAGAAAAGTTAATATCTAGGAAGACAGGATATCTTACTGAGTAAATACACCAAATATGACTTTTGTTAAATAAATCCAAATGTTAAAAGGATACAACTCTCAAATGTATTAATATTCTGTAAGAATTAATGTAAGTTATAACAAAAGGAATACCAGTACTTACAGCTGCAGAATTAATGTAAGTTATAACAAAAGGAATACCAGTACTTACAGCTGCTAATATATTTTGCTTGTCTAATCCAACACTACTTTTTTCATATTTTTAAATGTATATTTCACTGTGGCTTCTTTGCAGGAAATATTTGCATGTCCGTTCTTTCTATTATGTATTCTACCTAACTACTCTCCCATCTCAGAACAACTGAGAATATGAGTAACTGGAAATATTAACATTAAACAAAAATGATAGGATGTGCTATCAACATTGTTCCTATAGCAGATTTCAGTAACTGTCTTTAAAAGATATAAATAATGTATCTGAATATCTAACAATAGCTGGTTGACTTTTCCAAGTTCAGAGTAAAATAAGTTTACTTTAATTAATTTAAAAATATCAAGTTCAGGATGTACTTTCCACTAATAATATTACTAAAACTACATTAAACCAAACTTGAGACTCATTCAAGACAATTATGAAGATGCTAAACTTTGAGCTTGCACATTCTGTGAGAAGGGGTTTGACTGGACAGTCTCTGAGTCTTCAATTTCATGAAATCACCTTGGCTATAGCTACATTCCAGTATTTTCCATGATCTGGTCACCTAGATGTCCAGATCAGAGGTATCGCAAGGATGTATAAAATTGTAATATCATAGAATCATCAAGGTTGGAACTCCAAGATATCTAGTCCAACCATCTGCCTACTACCAAGATTGTTCACTCAACCATGCCCCTCATTTCCACATCCAGATGTGCCTTGAACACCTCCAGGAACAGTAACTTCACCACCTCTCTGGGTAGCCTATTCCAGTACCTAACCACTCTCGGAGAAGAAGTTTTTCCTTACATCTAACCTGAACCTCCTCTGGCGCAACTTGAGGCCATTCCCTCTTGTTCTATCGCTAGCTACCTGGGAGAAGAGGCCAACACCCACCTCACCACATCCTACATTCAGGTAGTTGTAGAGTGCAATAAGGTCTCCCCTGAGACTCCTCCAGACTAAACAATGCCAGTTCCCTCAGCCGCTCCTCATAAGACTTGTGCTCCAGATCCCTCACCAGATCTTTTGCCCTTCTCTGGACACACTCTGGGGCCTCAATATCTTTTAGTGAGAGGCCCAAAACTGAACAAAGTACTCAAGGTGTGGCCTTACCAGAGCTGAGTACAGGAGGAAAACCCTGTACCACAGCTTCCTGCCAGTGTGCTGACCTCTTTTTTTCTTCAAAGAAATTCAAGTAAACTATGAGGATGAAATGTAACTGAGTATCATCCTGTCAGGAAGTTAAGAAGTGTCTGCAGCACGCACTGTAGAATTTGGGAAGATTAAACATATGTAATTCACTGACGTATATTTTTGCATATTTTAAGGTGAGTATTTAAATATTTTGCTGATCTGGCAACTGCAGACAATAATTTTCTGGAAGTATTTTCCAGGTTTTTTGAATGACAATTAGAGGGGAAAAAAATATTTTTTCTGTCTCTGAATTTTACAAGCCAAGCTTTTATTTTTTCTATGCCACATCTATTTGCTCAACATTTTCCAAAAACAGTGTTTAGTTTTAAAATATTCATATTTTATTTTATTCATTACTGACATTCTGAAATAAAACTCTGGAAGAGAAGTGTACTGTTTCACGGTTTACGTTTCCAAGTTTCTGAGCAGTTTTGCAGCATATTCCTTTGTATATTCAAAACTAGGCTATCAAAATATAATGCCAATTTAAGCCACAACCATTATTTATATTAGTAGTGAAGGAGAAAAAAACGTAGTGGTAAATTAATCTTTGTGCAGCAAAGAACTCCTTAAAATAGGTTTTCAGCACGCATAGTAATGAACTATTGCTATCTCTCCTCAACAGACATCTTTAAATAACTATGTCCAAAGTTGTTTAAAATCCTTTTCCTAGAATTTCAGTTTCAGTAATGCAAGGAAGACTGATTCCTCACTTATAACACTGATCAACACAAGCCTCCTTTTTTTTTTTTTTTTTTTTTTTTTTTTTTTTTTTTTTTTTATCTTCTGCTTAATATAGGGAACTCATGAATCAGCTGTGACTTTTACATGCCTTCCCTTTGACCTTCCCACAGATAATCATAATAACACTGGGCTGCTGAGAATCAATCAGTTTTCATAAAGGCAGCAGCCTTCAGATTAATCTCATATTATTAATTCTGCAAGTTAAAAAGACAAGCAGAAAGACAAGATGGCTTTCAGTGCTATTTACTTCCCCAAAAATATTTCCTGTGGATAATAAACAAACAAATTTCCAATCTGGTGAAGCTGTAAATTTGCAGCCTTCATGAAAATTAATTTAAATGGATGTGACTGTGAGGTTGGGATTGTAAAGATTAGGGAGACTCCTGTAGTTATAATTGCCTGTTCAGTTCATCTGCTGCTCTGTCACTCAAGAGAGGCACAGCTGCATTAACAACTCTAATCATAATCTAATTCTCAGATCAAATTCCCATCTTCAATATATCCCTTAATAAAGCTTCCATACCCCATCTTTTAGCCTTAATTATTGCTTCCTGTCTCCCCTGACAACCAAATTAAAAGGTACATGCTGCAGCTCTGTAATAAAAAATAGCACAGATACAACTACTGTACTGGAAATTCACACTAACCTTGTGAAGGTTGGATGGCTTGTGATAACTAGATTTTTTACTGATAGTGCAAGCACTAGAAGATAAGAAATACGATTTTATAATCGTGTATTGATTTTTCTTTTTTACTGCTAATATCAAAAATTATCTGTGGTCCAGGTTTTAAGTTAACAAAGTGAGAAAAGACAATTTTATAGGAAAACTCTAGATTCCAACGTGTGGACTGTTTCACCTCTTAAAGCTGGAGTTCTTGAAATGTCAGCTGTTGACAGAAGGCATTGTACTAGTTAAAGTTAAATCCCTCTGCAAAGGGGGATGTCAAGTCAGCAAGACATTTAATGAAGCATCTACCTTTTTAGCATACGAATAATCTCAAGTCCACAACACCATTAACATGTTTTACATAGGTTGCTCTGAAATTAATGCCGCCTATATATTTCCATGGAAACTACAGCAGATACAAAGAGCACAACACTATTAGACAGAACAAATTCTCAGCTACATAACACTGCTCTTCAAGGTATTCAACACTATCAGCTATGCGTTTTTGCTTGCAATGAACACGAGCCTGCATGCCGATCTCACAAATATCAACACGAGTGGAGGTGACCCACTGCCTCTGTCATCGCTGTTGAAATGCGCCACCTACCACCTTGCTGTAATAACATCCACTGTTTAGTCTTCATAAGTGTTCAGCAAAAGCTGATAAATGTCAATGGGTGCAATTTTTTTCTGCAGGGAGGAATTCAATTCCACACCTTTGCTTCATATGCACTTCCGTGTCAGAAGTTATTGTGTCAGACTGCCCTTCTGCTCTGATTTGTCACATAGCAACAAAATGCAATGCAATATTGGTGTGAAGGTTCAGCTTCTGCTGCTGTACCACCAACATGTGCTTCTGACATCATGGGTCAAGATAATAAAATAGGAGGCATTACTTTCAGAGCAACACCTGTTAGTTAGGAAATGCTAAAGCAAGTTTTGACTAGGACCCGAACATTCAATGTCCTATCCATGTAGGATTCTGTTTTTTCTGTTGTGCTGTGCAGATGAAGATTTCAATAAAAGAGTTAAATTTTTGCCTGTGCAAATGTAGTAAGATGGCATGACAATATTTCTGAGCCAAAAATGCATTTCCATGAAACTTTAATAATGAACTAATACAATCATTGCCACATTGGGAAAAATTTTAGATTTAATATGATAGGACAGGCGCAGGCAAATAAAGAGAGATGGCTGTCAGTGTAGGCAAGGGAGGTAATAATTGGTTAAATATTGAATACTTTTGGATAGAACAGCACATTATGGTATAGAGATTAATTTCAAATGTAACCATGAATTTCAAGGGCAGTAAGCAAAGTCTGTTGGGAAATGTTTTCAAAGATAAGAGAGGGCTACAAGAATGCCAAAACTTTAAACAATGCAGATTTTAATTATACTGATACTATTATTGATTTTGATAAGAACAGCTTCAGGACTAAGGAAACAAATGTGTTTGAGAAAGTAGGAAAGGATTTATTTTCTAAGCAATGTGTTGACCAGCTTTAGTGTCTTGAGGCTATCTTGAGGGTGAATGGAATCTTGAATAAACTGTGACGTGGGGAGAAACTTGTGAGCAGCGAGTCTGAAAAAAAATAGTTCAGTGAAATGTAAGGGGTTTATTATTTAAAATGATACAGTTTGCACAACTTTGACATAGAAGGAAATGTGCTTAGTCATTCTTGCTTGGGATATTTAAAAGTGAGGAGTTAAAAATGTTGCATAACATTATAGGTCACCTCTGAAAATGTAAATTTGCCCTGCACCCTTTGTCACATACAAAGATTAAACAAGTAATCTGAAGCACTGCAATACTTAAAATGCCAGTTACATTGTTATCAGACATTTCTGCTGGCTTTGGAAACAGACATCAGTTTTACAGCTGGTGAAATTTTTAATTTGCCACAGGTCACAAAAAAATATCCCTCAATTTCTTTGTCTTTTTCACATTTTGAGACCTAAGTGTGGCAATACTGAAGTTTACAATCCGGTAATTTTTCTTAAAGAAAAAGAAAGGAATAAGCATGAATAACATGTAAGATAGGTGTAAATATGATACTTTCTAGTCATACAGCTGGAGTGAGGAAAATATTTCAGTAACTCTATTTCTTTATTCATTTGCATCTGATGATTATACAATTACCCACAACTTTTTGATGGAAAACAGACAAGGGCTTGCCAAACCTGAAGCTGTAGTGATATTCCAGGGTCAGTATTTTCAAAAGCTCATAAATTAACTTCTTTTAGAGTAACGAGTCCTCTCTTCCTGTAACATTTATTTGATGGCACTAATTTCTGTATGGCTTTTCACATCTTTTTAATGTATTTATCTTTACAAGACTCTGTTGGTGTAAGAATGGATTTCTATTCCCAGCTTTTGTTTTGAAAACTGAAGCACAAATTGTGTGATTCATCTCCATCTACAACATAGAAGCATGGTTTGTAGGTGTGGATAAACCCTTGTCATAGCCAAAAGGGAGAGATAGGTTGCCTTCAGAGTGCAATTGTTATTACCACAAGATAGAAGTTGAGATGAATCACACTCTGGTGGAGCCTAGGTTTCTTACTGTTCTATAAGTAGGACATCAAGTAGGACTACATAAGTAGGTTGTAGGCAACTACAACCTATCAGATGGTTGTAGGTAAGTTGAATACCACCCTAACGTCAGCAACAGTCCTATCCTGGTTGCCTACTGTTCAGAAAAAAAAAATAACAGGGATCCAATTGGAATTAAATCTGGTGAAGGTCAAGGACAAGAAAAAAGGCTTTTTTAAAGTATGTNCTCCAGGTGAGGTCTCACGAGAGCAGAGTAGAGGGGCAGAATCACCTCCCTCGACCTGCTGGCCACACTTCTCTTGATGCAGCCCAGGATGCGGTTGGCCTTCTGGGCTGCAAGCGCACACTGCCGGTTCATATTGAGTTTCTCGTCAACACACACCACCAGGTTAGTTGCCTTCAAGTTGCCTTAGGTTGCCTTCAGAGTGCAATTGTTATTACCACAAGATAGAAGTTGAGATGAATCACACTCTGGTGGAGCCTAGGTTTCTTACTGTTCTATAAGTAGGACATCAAGTAGGACTACATAAGTAGGTTGTAGGCAACTACAACCTATCAGATGGTTGTAGGTAAGTTGAATACCACCCTAACGTCAGCAACAGTCCTATCCTGGTTGCCTACTGTTCAGAAAAAAAAAATAACAGGGATCCAATTGGAATTAAATCTGGTGAAGGTCAAGGACAAGAAAAAAGGCTTTTTTAAAGTATGTCAATAGTAATAGTAAGACTAGGGAAAAGGTGGGCCCTCTAATGAATAAGATGGGTGCCCTGGTAACAGAGGACACTGAGAAGGCAGAGATAGCGGATACCTTCTTTGCTTCAATCTTTGCTACTAAGACTGCCCCTTGGAAACCCCAGACCCTGGAGGTAAGAGAGAGAGTCTGGAGAAAGGAAGACTTCTCCTTGACTGAGGGGGATCTAATCAGAAATAGTCTAGGAAAAATCAATGCACACAAATCCATGGGCCCCGATGGGATGCATCCACGTGTGCTGAGGGAGCTGGCAGAAGTGTTTGCCAAACTGTTCTCTATCATCTTTGAAAGGTCTTGGAGAACGACACAGGTGCCTGAAGACTGAAGAAAAGCCAACGTTACTTTGGTCTTCACAAAGGGCAAGAAGGAGGACCCAGGAAACTACAGCCTCGCCTCTGTCTCTGGGAAGGTGGTGGAACAACTTATTCTGGATTACATCTCCAAAGAAATGGAAGAGAAGAAGGTTATCAGTAGTCAGCATGGATTCACCAAGGGGAAATCATGCTCAGCCAACCTGGTAGCCTTCTGTGATGTCATGACAAGCTGGGTAGATGAGTGGAGAGCAGTGAATATCGTGTACCTTGACTTCAGCAAAGCTTCTGACGCTGTCTCCCACAACATCCCTGTAATGAATCTTAGAGAGTGTGGGATAGATGAGTGAACAGTGAGGTGGGTTGCAGTACCTAATGTCTAGTACCTAATCTGGAGGTTGGTGGCCCTGCCTGTGGTAGGGAGGCTGGAACCTGATGATCCTTGGGGTCCCTTCCAACCCAAGCCATTCTATGATTCTATGATTGAGAACTGGCTAACTGGCCGAGCTCAGAGGGTTGTGATCAGTGGCAGAGTCTAGGTGGAGGCCTGTGTCTAGCTATGTTCCCCAGGGTCAATACTGGGCCTGATCTTGTTCAATGTCTTCATCAATGGCCTGGATGATGGGATAGAGTCCACCCTCAGCAAGTTTGCTGATGATATGGAGTTGAGAGGAATGGCTGACACATCAGAAGGCTGTGCTGCCATTCAGCAAGAACTGGACAGACTGGAGAGTCAGGCCGAGGGGAACCTGATGAGATTCAATAAAAGCAAGTGTAGAGTCCTGCACTTGGGGAGAAATAACCACATACATCAGTATAAGTTGGGGGATGACCTGCTAGAAAGGAGCTCTAGAAACACTTTGAGTGTTGTCCTGGTGGACAACAGGTTGGCCATGAGCCATCAGTATGCCATTGTGGCCAAGAAGACCAGTGGTATCCTGGGGTGCATTAAAAAGAGCATGGCCAGCAGGTTAAGGGAGGTTCTCCTCCTCCTCTACTCTGCCCTGGTGAGGCTACATCTAGAGTGTTGTGTCCAGTTCTGGGCTGCCCAGTTCAAAAAAGATAGGGAGAGAGATTCCAGCAGAGGGCTACAAATATGATGAGGGGCTGGGATCATCTCACTTATGTGGAAAAGCTGAGAGACCTGGGACTGTTCAGCCTTGGGAAGAGAATATTGAGAGGAGATCTCATCACTATTTATAAATATCTAAAGTACGGGAGTCAAATGGACTGGACCAGACTATTTTCAGTGATGCCCAGCAAGACAAGTAGGGACAATGGGCAAAAACTGGAACACAGGAAGTTCCATACAAACATGAGGAAGAACTTCTTTACTGTGAGGGTGAGAAATCACTGCGACAAGCTGCCCAAAGAGGTTGTGGAGTCTCCTTCTTTGGAGATACTCAAAACCCATCTGGACACTCCTATGCAACCTACTGTAGGGAACATGCTTTAACAGGGGAGTTGGACTGGATGATCTCCAGAGGTCCCTTCCAACCCCTATGATTCTGCGATTCTGTGATCACAGCTCTGAATATTAAAGCTCTTAACTGGCAAGAGCTATAGAGTCCTGGTTATGGGAAGCATTTTTATTTCATTTTAGGATTCCAAAAAATGCTGAACAATAACGAGAGCAATTCAGAGAGGAGCAATAACAACCAGTGCATCCCCGTCTGATCCCAGCTTTAAGTGCTGTATTACCTGCTTTCACAGCTAAGAAATCTAAAGCAGGACTAGGGAGAAAGAAGGAACATTTCTGTACAGTTTAGAATTCACTCTTAGGAATAGGCCTTATAATTTTTCCTGTTAATGCAAATCACGTTTATTCACCTTAATGTGGTTCATTTCACACTGTATGTATTTCCAAAAAAACAAAAACAAACCAAAACTAACTGAAGTTAAGGATTGACTCAAGAAAACCAGTGCCAGAACAACAAAGGGGAATAACTCAGATCTCTGTACCAGGTTTTACACTTTGTCAATCAGAGCAGGAATTGAACAAAAATTCTCTGAGAGAGAGATATCTTAATGACAAAATATTGGCTCAGATAAATATGTGGAACTGAAACTTTATTTGAAATCAGTCTTTTTTTTTTTTTTTGCCAATTTTGCCAAAACAGCAATTTTCATTAAAAATATGTGTCTAAACAATTTCTTAATAGCTCTGCTCTATAACTTTTATAATAAAGCTGTACTCCCAGCTACAGAAGTTACTGGATGCTTCAAAAATGTAGGCCAAGCAGTATGGTTCAGTATCTAAAATGCAAAAAGCTTATCTGTGCTACCCACATTTCTTGAGTTAGCTAATTCAGTGAGAAAAGTCTTTTATTAACACTTCTGATACTCATTGTTCTATTTGTTGTTGTTGGGTTTTGTCTTTTGGGAAAGAGAAAGGGAGGGAGAGGGCAGGAGGAAGGGGTACCCAGACAGATTTGTTCATAACTTTATAATGGCTTGGCTCAGTGATTTGGTTTCAGGGCAAAAACTAAAAGGTGTGTGGTTTTTCAATCTGTTCACATTTCGAGCCTCAGTCTTCAAGCACTATGAAAGCATATAAGCTTATCTGCAGCATTATAATGCATTGGGACAGAGGAGCTTCCTTTCTGGATTGGGAAGAGAGAGCCAGACTGGTTTTGATCTCTTTCAGTCCTCACTGAAAATTGCAAAGGGAATGCATCGGTTACTAACAGGTGATACCACACAAGGTATCATGTTTTGAACAATTAGAAAAATACTGGTGGTTAGGTAAGCACTATGTAAAACAGAAAATGCAAATGATCAATGAATTTATATCATATTGGCCATTCACAAAGTTTATTGATCAAAGAAAATAGGGAAGTGATTTAGTCTCACATACTTAATTTCAATAGACTCATGCTACACACTTGCATTTTGTCCAAAAAGAAATACAAATAAAGAAAACGATAGCATAGTTATTTTTAGCTGGGTATACTTTAAGAATCTGGGATGAATACCAAGTAAAACCTGATGGGAAGAGTCCTGTGACTGATGTGCTATGACAGATACTATAGGCTCTTTAGAAGGGACGGGTAGGGCAGGTGCACTGTGTGTGAGGGAGGGGCTGGGCTGTATAGAGATCACAGCTGGCAATGACACAGTTGAAAGCCTCTGGGTATGAATTAAGGGGCAGACAAAGCGCATGTAATTGTGGAAGTCTATTATAGGCCACTCAGCTAGGATGACAACATGGATGAATTATTCTTTAGAAAACTAGGGGATATCTCTTGATCAGCTGAGGCAGAGCAGAAAACCACAGATTACAACCTGTTTTTTGTTTGCTAATACCTTCTGTCTGTGAAACTGGTGTTCCTGGTTACACATTTGCTCATTCCAGCTGGATGGAGTGAATGTATTCATACATAGATTACATTATAGTTTATATACTCTCCTGAGACGCTATCAGTATCAGGCTTTCTTTCCTCAGATTGAAAAGATCTGAATAAAGTCCAGAACACTCTAAAATAGTATCAATTTCTTCTAGAATTGGAGAACTGATTTGTGTCTGAGTCCTAAAAGAGTCCTCCCTTTCTTAGCTGATCAGAATGAGGAAGATGGGAAGGGACATTGGCACATCATTTGGTCCAACTCCCATGTTCAAACAAGGCCAGCTAGAGCAGGTTGCGCAGAACCACATACACACATCTTTTCAATATCTACAAGGTGACATACTCTATACACTTCTGAGCAACTTGTTTCATTGCTCACAGTAAAGTGCTCCTGAATGTCAGACATCAGGATCCCCTGTGTTTCAGCTTGTGCCCATTGCTTCTTGTTCTCGCACTGAAAAGAGCTCCATATTCTTTGTACTCTTCCTTCAGGTATTTACAGACATTGATGAATGCTCCCATGAGCCTTCTCTTCTCCATACCGAACAGTCTCAATTCTTTCAGACTGTCCTCACGGGAGAGTTGCTCCAGTTCTCTGACCATCTCCATGGCCCTTCTCTGGAGCGTGTCCATGTTGCTCTTGTACTGAGGAGATCAGAACTGGACACGGTACTCCAGGTGCAGCCTCACCAGTGCTGAGTAGAGGGGAAGGATTGCCTCCCTTGACCTACTGGTAAAACTTTGTGTCAGGCCTCATTAGCTTTCTTTGCTGCAAGGCCACACTTCTGGCTCATATTCACCTTGATGTCCACCAGGAACCCTAGGTCTTTTTCTACCAATCTGCTTTCCACCCGGGTGGCACCTAGCATGTACTGGTGCATGGAGTTGCGCCTCCTCAGGTTCAGAACTTTACACTACATATTACTGAACTTGACAAGGTTATTGTCAGCCCTTTGTTCAGCATGATGAGGTAGTTCTGGATGGCAGAGCTACTCTCTAACCTATCAACCTCTCCTCCAAGTTTTGTGCCATCAGCAAACTTGTTGAAGGTACACTCATTGTCCAGATTGTTACTGAAGATGTTAAAATAGGCTGGGCCCAGATTTGGTCTCTGGGCCAAAGTGTTGCTGGTCTTCAACTAGACTTTACACCACTGATTACCACCCTCTGGGCTCAGCCAGTCACACAGTTTTCAATCCACCTCACTTTTTGCCGATCCAGCCCATGTATCAGCAGATTGCCTATGAGAATCTTATGGGATACAGTGTTTAAGGCCTTACTGAAACCCAGACAGACAATAAAGTTTCTGTTTGTCCATAGACATGGGTGTTGGATGTAGTCCTTCCGGGAATCCTCATGGAGCCCAGGAAAGTTCACCTTCCTCCACTGACAGATTACAGTGGAATGGAGATTCTAGGTGAGCACCCCTTAGTACAAGTTCTGGCAGGTATTCTGGCAGGTATCTTTTATCTGACAGATAAAGTGAGTGCTGATGTTGAGTATGGAACTGGGCCTGTGCCTGTGAATTGAATCAAAGCTAAGTAATTTCATCCATTTGATACCTACATTGACGAATCCACCTAGAGTGACGCCTAAAGTTAAAAAAATCATTAACGATCATATATTTTGTGTAGCTAGACCATTGTTCAAAGACTGGGAAACTTTAATTTAATTTCCACAGACATCATCAAACCATAATTTTGTACACTCAATAAGTGTTTCGTACATTCATTTATAGTCTTACAAAATGTGGATGCGTCATCACCTTGCCTTCTGGTATCCTAAGTAATTCACAGGGGAAAACTGAAAAAAAAGGAAAGATGCATTCAAGATGTGTTTAGGATCTGTACAATTTAGAACATCATGAAGCCAGTTTTAAATGAGTCAGGTGACACTATTAGTACTAGTCTGCTACAGAAAATATACTGCAGCTATTCCCCAATAAATTCCCATTGGGATTTTTTCCATGACACCCATATACAATTTATGGTTTCTACCTTTTGGCCTCTTATTTCTTCTTGTACCTTTTTGCTTCATGCCAAAGAAAATCTCACCTTCTTGCTAAGTAAGAAATCTTAGTTACAATTCCGGAGTGCTTCCCTTACAGTTATTTTTATTTGCTTAACTTTTTTAAAAAGCATCTTATTTCATGTTTTAATTTTGAAAGTGATTGCCAATGGCATTTTTTTCTGTTTTAAGATCCTTGAATATTCCTCATGTTTCTTTTGTATCTTTTCTACAATTCATACTCCTTGCAATGAGTTGTGTCTACAATTGCATGAGAAGTTAACTGCATATTTTTATTCAGTTAGAATTTTTCCTTGCAAAGAAGTCTTTCTCCTAGCAAGCACTGAATCCAAATGAAAATAATCAACTTGTCTTTAGTTACTATTATTATATAGCATGAGTTCTTCATTGTACTAACTTGTGTTTACATTTCTTTAATACACAGAATCTCATGATTTTAAAGCAATAAAAGGACGTCCTTCTGCATGTGACTGCTTCTGCTTTGGTAATAGTAAACATTTTATTTCTCTTCACTTGAAAAAATAACAATTTTGTACTATAGATAGTACAAAAATCATATAGATATTTTCAAGAGCTACCTGGTAGCTTCGTAAGTTTATACTAAAATATGATAGTCTGTCTTCTTCAAGTTAATAAAATCTTGTTCTCTATTTTCTGTCATTTTCAATAAACTGCCTGTAGGGAAACAGTTGCTCACAGCATGAACTGATGACTGAGCACACGGTGGAGAGGCATGGCTGGCATGGGGAGTACTGGTAGATCCCTTGCTCCTGTGACCAGAAGAAGTGGACCTGGGGTGGGGTTGTCCCAGGCTTAGATAAGGGCCAGGCAGGCAGAGTAGGGAGTAGCTTAGGAGAGAGAAGATTGGGAAATAGCCTGAGAGAGAGAAGATCAGATGGTGTAGTCATAAGAGTTTTGGGACCTTTTATGTTACACTGCCCATAGACTGTCTTGTTTCCCAGTGAATAAAAATGCATGGTTCAATTCCAAGAGCTGATGATCTGCAAATTCACTTCACCGATCCTCTTGTAATCTGCACAAGGAAAGACTTTGGTGAACCAAATCTTTCACATTAACAACAATCATGTTCAGCATGGAGAAGAGAAGGCTGCGGCGGGAACCTTATAGCGGCCTTCCAGTATGTAAAAGGAGATTATAAACAGGAGGGGAACCAACTTTTCAAAAGGGTAGACAGTGACAGGACAAGCGGGAATGGTTTTAAGCTGAAGGAGGGAAGGTTTAGATTAGACATCAGGGGAAAGTTCTTTACCGAGAGAGTGGTGAGGTGCTGGAACAGTCTGCCCAGAGAGATTGTGGATGCCTCGATCCTGGACGTGTTCAAGATGAGGTTGGATGGGGTCCTGGGCAACCTGATCTAGTTCCTAATCTGGAGGTTGGTGGCCCTGCCTGTGGCAGGGGGGTTGGAACCTGATGATCCTTGGGGTTCATTCCAACCCAGGCCATTCTATAATTCTATGATGGTCTACGTGGAGTAGAGCACCTTGGAATTAAAATGAGTACTTGCATTTTCCTGTGTAATCTTTGTAGCAATATAACATTAGGATTGCATGTTTTTTCAAATGCATTCATAACCACAATGATTACTTTAGAGAATAATCCCAAGGCAACAGCCTTGTTTCTTTGAGTTTGCAAACAAGTGTTATGCTTATAACACAGTCCAAGTTGAGATATGAAAAGCTTCTTACAACAGCATTCCCAATACTGTTTTTGAATACTGTTCTTCCTCAAATGAGGAAGAATATACGCAAGTAATTAAGCTGATATACTTTTAAGCAGTATCCAAAAAATTGTGAATGTCTGGATTCTATTTTCACTTATTAGGTCTCCTGGAGAAACATATTTCCGTATAATCAAACTTTTTTTTTTTTTTTCCATGGATGACATCTAGCAGCAGTCCTACAGAACTCTCTTCTAGTCATCCTTGACTTTATTTCTAATATCTCTTATTCTGGGTTAATTGTTTCTTATATAGATGTTAGTAATGCAAATAAATTTCTCCTACTCTGATCTTTGCTTTGTCCCAACATGTAGGAGACTGTAATGTAATCTTATTCAGTTTCTGAAAGCTGTTTCTGATTTCTCACATATCTGTCACTTCTTCTCCAGTGTTTCTTTTCTCTGCCTGATTTTTTTTTTTTTCATAATGGGTCAGGCTGTTTCTTCTTTTGTCTTCTCCTCTCCCTTTTTTGAGAGTGGAATGGTTTTTTTTATTTTATTTGTGTTGTGTTTTTTTTTTTTTTATGAATATATACATATATTGCTTATATTTTCCTTATCTAATTCCTTGTTATATTTTTAGCTCTCATTAGCATGGTTTGTGGTAAGACCAATTAGAACCAGTTACTGAGTTTCTCTGATTTTTTGAGCAGCAAAGCAGTCTTAATTTCCAATAAGAAAGCAAGACAGATTATGGCATTTAGGATCTCTGTCAACTGTTGAACCTTTGAAACAAAAAATGCACTTATTACATCAGAGGTAAGTGACAGGAGTTTTGTTGAAAAAATCCACAAGTCATTCAGCAGCCCACAACAAAACTCTACTGCTTACATGTAGATGTCTTAGTTTCTAACAGAAGTTACTTCTCTCACAGTGTCTGGTATGATGTTTTGTTTTCAGAAGAGAAACAAAACTGATAACACCTGGCAGTGTTGAACACAGCCAAGGACATATTTTGTTCCTCAGTGAAGCAGTTAGAAGGCATAAGGAGCTGGAAACTGGGAGGGGACAGGACCAGGGCAGCTGACCCAAATTGACCAAAGGGATATTCCATACCATATGACATCATGTAATATAAGAAAGGGAAGTGAGCGGGGAGGGCCTGTTTGCTTGGGGGTTGGCTAAGCATTGGCCGCGGTCGGTGAGCGATTGCTTTGTACAATCACTTGTTTTGTATATAATTATCATTACTGTTATTTTACTCTATTTTCCTCTTTCTGTTAGTAAATAGTTTTTGTCTCAACCCCTGAGTTCTACCTTATTTCTCGATTCTTTCCCCCATTCCAGCTGGGAGGAGGGGGGGGTGAGCGAACGGCTGTGTGGGGTTTCCCGGCCTGCCAGCTGAAACCAGAACAGTAGACAATGCTGACTCTAGCTCTTTACATATCCTGGAGGGGAAAACACTTTCTACAGCTGCTGTTCTTTTTTTGCTGTCTTTTCTTTTCTTTTTTTTAGAGTTTCCTGTCCTCTTTCCCCATGACTCCTGGTTAGCCATTAAAATGTATTTGCAGGACTTCACAGCATGAACTGGTAAAAGATTTTTCCAGACACATGTTGAAGGAACCATCGACATGTGGCTTGTCTCACTTTCTTTCAGTTTCAAAGGCATCTTCGGTTTTTCTGTGGCACACACCGAGAAGGGAGTACAGGACCCAGACTTGGAATTTCATAATTACATTCCTAGCATAAATCAGCCAAAGAAAACTCTTTTATTGTCTTACAGAAAGCGCAGCATAGGGCAAGACAAATGAAATTCAGTCTGAACAATAGATTCAGCAGATTTACTATAAATCATGTACAAAGGTATTTGGCTTGTTTTTCCCATTGGAAAAAATGAGGCTTTGAGATGAACTGAAAACAATTTTAAATCTATCAAAAGGATTGATAAAGCTGCTTAACATCACTTCTGTGTGAATCCTTATAAGGGATTTCAATATAAACTGCAAGATACAATATATTCATTTCAAAATTTTTCATAAACAGGGTAAATACTTTCAAAGCATGTGAGATAAAATGACCAGATAGAAAAATCACCAAAGTCTACTATATTCTTTTTCCCTTATTTCTGTATATTTTATATCAGATATTTAGCTGCCAGGAAGACAGTATCTTTGACAAGTAGCAGTAATTACAAAGATATTTCTCACTCTCTACCAAACATTCCATGTATTTATATGTCTTGTTTTAAGATCATGTTGTGGACTTCCCTGTACAACTAGGACAAAAATATAAAAATGAATTAAAATTATGCTAACAGTGAACATACTGATAGCTCCCTGGACTGTGCATTCATTTAGGATCATTAAAAAATGACCTCAGGTCTGAATTAACACATGATCTGGAGGATATCTGAAACCAAAGAATTGCAGAATACTGAATTTGTGGACTGAGAGGAATCATAAAGTGAATCCTAGATTTTCAGGCCATGTTATGCCTCATCCTACAATTAGACCCATTGCAGACATAGGTGATATTTGAATCAGTAAAATGATCTATGACAAGATGAAGAATGGTGCAATTCAGTATGAGATCATGCTGATATTAAGGTACCTTTTAAATTCTGGAAAGAAAGCTTTATTTTGGAAAAAAAAAAAAGAAAGAAAGAAAAAAGAAAAAGAAAAACAGACTTATACCTCTTTTACCCAATAAACAGTGGTCTCTGTAAACATCAATAGGCCCCATGCACAAGGCTTCTTCCTACTATTTAAGCTTTACCTCTTTTGTAACATTCTATTTCCCAGATTTTTCCTCAACACAAATGTTAACTTTTCTCCCTCCTGCATCTGTTTTTTCTTTTTAAGGGAAAACAGAAGAGCTGGCTATTCAAACAGAAATGCTTCAAGTTCCCTGATAAACTAGTGAATGCAAATAAGACAAAAAATATAGGAAATTCAGCAATTTATGATCTCAGGCTTCTGAGATATATATTAAAAATAACAGCAAGAAAAATTATCTTTGAGATACAGAAAAATGCTCTTGCATTATTCTTTTCTGAAAACAAAGTTTGAGTATACAGGATACACAATTCTGTTGACATTCAGAATGTCATCTTAACTGAATCAGTTGATGCCAGATTTAGTATTCTTTATGGCATAAAGAATGTCATGGCCGCATGCAAAACTGAACTTACAAAAGTGTGTTTGTTATTTATTTGCACTGCAACCATTTCCATAGTGTGCAACCATGGACCTAGTGTGTGGTTTGGTAAGATCCAGAGTTTTTCTTACCATCTCCAAGTGTAAGGAAGAACCACCTGGAGAAAAATTAAAGGCCAGTAGCTTCAAACATTGCCAGATATCTGGTATCATTACTCTTAAGAGGAAAATGTTTATGAGAAGTAACAAAAATATTGAAGAGCTGAACTTTTGGAGGAAAATGGGCCTTCTGATTGGCAGCCAAGCTGCTTGACCTGCTGGGCAAGTTTTTCTGAGAAATTCCCTGTACCTCAGCTGCAGGACTGGATATCATTGGTTTTATTTGTAAGAGAAGGATCTGGAGATGGACCCCTACCCACTAGGTCTACGACCTAAGCCATCACGCCAGGTTTGTTTTTCTGGTATTTCACCTTTTTATTTGTTTGGTTTTTGTTGCCGTTGTTTGTTGCAAGCAGCAGTTACTTTTTAAATAGGAGAATGTTGGAGAATATTTTTCTCCTTCAGGAGAAAATTAGACATAAATGGCTTTAAGACAATCCTGTTGACATTTATGGATATCCTGCAGTTCACAGATTATTACCCACCATGATTATAATGTCACTTGTACAATCTTACTATCCATATGAGAATGTTTTCAGCAGCGGAAATCAGTTTAAGAACTTTCTGTGCATTTATGTAAAGTCTAGTCCACACAGGAGGAGCTGTAAACACTGTTTCAGTTGCATCTAGCACAACAGCTGTGTTCCCTGATACACTCATTCTCCTCAGGTCTTCAGTATAAAACTGAACAAATGAAAACCTTGTCAGTATGTAGTTGCCTTGCCCTTTCCTGGCAACTGTCAGTTTTGTACTTCAGTTACACTCAACAGCATGTTATTGTTTCCAAGTAAAGGAAATGTGACATCTCTTTGACACACAAGATATATCCCACTGCTTTAATTAGCATTTTTTGCAGACTGCAATCTGAAATGACAGCAAATATTCAATAAGTGCCCTTTCAGAATTCAACATGAAGACCTGTGTACTTACTTGCAACACACATGAACAGATAGCTGCAGCAAGCCTGCTGTGGCAGGAATTCTCAATATATCTTCCAACATGGATGAGAATCAACTGCTTCTAAAATGTTCTTAGCTGTAAAATGACAGAGGAAAACTTACTGGAAGAAGTCCAACAGAGGGTCATCAAGAGGATCAAGATCCTGGAGCACTAACCCTACGAGGAGAGGTTAAAAGAGGACTGTTCAATCTGCTCTAGGTGTTTCTGTTTGAGCGAGGGAGTTGGATCAGCTGATTTCCAGGGGTCCCTTCCAAACACAATCATTCTGTGAAATGTTTTTTATAACATTGACTGACAAATTGATTTTGGCTTAAAATACACCAAAAATGCTTCCAAGAAGAAACAAAAAGCTCAGATTACAAAATGTTCTGAATTTACTTTAAAAAATTATAAATTGTTTTGCTGTTGATGGTAGAACTTTTTGAATCACTACAATTTCCCCAAAAAATAAGTAATTAATTGAGATTTCTTACATATTTAATTTTGATGAGGTTTATTGTTTTTTAGGTGGCACGGGTGACACCTGTTCAGTAATATTGTATACATCCTCTATCTCTTGGATCCGTGGAATTCAAAATACCTTCTAGAGGTAGATACAAAGGCTGCTCCAAAAAGAAATGCCTCCTATTTTATTACGTTGGCCTTCTACATCAGAGGTGGATGTTGGCAGTATGGCTGTAGAATTTGAACCTTCCCACCAATATTCCATTACATTTTGTTGCCATGTGACAGATAGCAGCAGAGGTGCAGCCTGACAAAACGTCATCTGACATGGAAGTTCCTCATAGGCAAAGGTGTGGAATTGAATTCCTCCACTGAATGCTTTTAAATCTGAACAGGCTATCTCCTCCTCCTCCTCCTTCTCCTTCTCCTTCTTCTCCTTCTTTAATTTTTTTAGACATAATCATCTTTGTGTAGAATTTATCTTTTTGTCTTTTGTGTAGAATTTTTTCTTTCTAAATTTTTTAAATCAAAACGAAGGAAACCTTAGGTTAAACAAGAGAAAATCAATCCTGTCCTTAAGAATACAGCAATTTCAAACACGTTTACAAAGATTCCTGACACTATTTACTCCTCTGATGTACTGAAAAAGCCAGTAAAATATATATTCAGAGCTATTTTTCCTAACATATGTTATCTTGTTAAATTTGACCTGTAAATTTTGTTTACTTTTAAAAATTTTTTCTGCTCTTATGTACCACGTTTCTAAATATCTCATCTGAATTCTTTTATATAGAATGAAAGTATTAGTAAGTTATCTGATCTTGAGTAAGACAAGGTTGCCTAAATATAGTATCTAGTGCCATTCAAAATGAGCTCAATTTCTAAGACATCCACTGCAGTCTGCTATATATGCCACTGTACAAGACTTGCAACTGAAATCATTTCTGAGGAGGTGGAATGTCAGGGAAACCCTCAATGCAACTGCAGTCTTGTCTTGGGATGTACTCATCAAGGAGGGAATACAGCCAAGAATTTAGCCACCAATTTAGTCTAAGTGTGGTTTGAAACTGTGTGTACTGACCACACTATCAGATACATCTTTAGAGAAGTCATCACTAGTATAAGTATGTTGTGGGTTTATAGCATTTTATGGCACTGTACTTTAGCAAACAGTTTAGGTAAATGAAAACAGAAAAAAAATCAGCAACTTATTCTGAAGAATTTATAAATCATTCTCTGAATCTCCTAATAAGGCTCTCCAAGCAACTTTACCCTAAAAAAAGTTTTAGGGTAAAGCAACTTTACCCTAAAGCAAGCACACAAAGCAAAGAAGTTTAGCCAGATTTTCAGTTGGGAAAATTATTGGAAACTAGTAACAACTAATTAAGTAGTCTTAACTTTAGGTATTGTTACCAGTTCCTTGCAATAACAACAGACATCACTTCTGACCTGCTCTAATGCCGAAGTTGTTTTTGTTTCTTCTTTACCTCAACTCTCAAGAATACCATGGTAAAAATGTGCACAGGATCATTTTTTCATCTTTGACATTTATCCTATAATTGGATAGCAGCTCTAAGCAGAGGGATACTCCACATCTCCCTGTGAAGGGCCCACATTCACTGTAGCATCCTTGAGGTTGTGTACTTTTATCCCCCTTAAGAATGATCTGAAAAACATATCAATGTTTCATCAGTTGAATATTTGTGAACAGATATTTTCTATGGCTTATAACTCTTCTAAACAGAGGATTCTCATGAAAAATCTCACAGTGACTTCCTGTGCAGTTTTGTAAGCACCCTATTCCAATACTGGCGTTTGTCAGGGAAAAGGTTTTACTGATATTAACTAGCAAAGCAATGAGCACTTCTGCCACTCACACTCTGAAATGACCACTCTTTTTAATAAAACTAAAAAGGATTTTTTCAAGCTAAACCTGTAGCAGACATCTAGCAATGAACTATTCAGGAAAAAGTATTAAAGCTTAATCATCATAAGCAACTAAAACAGGGCCTAATAATAGCAATTCAGGGCCTCTATAATTGACATCTTTGATCTATTATAATTCCAGATAGGGAAAAGAAGAAGAAGAAGAAGAAGGAGGAGGAGGAGAAGCTCTTAAGTGGGCTTAACAAGAAGGGAAGATAGGAAAAAAGCAGAACATTTTCAAATTTTGAATAAAATTAATTTTAAAGACATTTCTCCATCCTTTCTGAGCTGCTTCTCCTGGTCCAAGAGTAGTGGTTTTTCCTCCTCCGTCCCTCCGTCTTCCTGCCCCCCCTCCAAAAAAATAAGACCCTGTTCTTCTTCTTCAGCATAGCAAACAGTATAAAATTATATAAATAAATGAAAATATTTGGATTCCAGACACAAGAGAAGTCAGCAAAAAATGTCATGAAAGCTGCATTTTAATTTGTCCCTCCATTGTCTAGGGAGAACCTTTCAAGGTCACTTGCAATTAGAAGAGCTCTGAACTCTTCTGTTGAGGGACAGAAAAAAAAAGGAAAAAGATTACTTCAGCAGTAGTTTGAAAAGATGTTGTAATGTGTCTGATGTAAAAAGGATGTATCTTGAACCATTACTCCAGATTCACATTTGGGGATTTAGTTATCATTTAGCTGACAAAGAATGAACGGACTTGTCATCAGAGCATTAGAAAAAACTTTTTCTGATCTCCAAATTCTTTCAATCTGATCCTGAGGAAGTAATTTAGGGTGAGCATCTAGATGTGATTTAGGCACCTCAAAACCCTTAAGGGTCTGGGCTATAGAAACAGATCTTTAAAGGTACATAGGCAAATAATGACTCATACAGGTGCTTTGTAGGTGCTAGGGATGAAAAACAATCCTAGAAGCCTCACAGGATTTCTTTCAGCATTGTTATAAAATCTCATGCTTCTCACAAAACAGAATAAAATTCCCAAACTACACAGAGATTTGGGGAAAAAAAATGTTGCTGTTTCTTGACTTTCTGTATTTAAATAGTATTTAAAATTATCAATACATACAAGTGGAGCAGAACATTAAATCCAACTGGCAATAGTGTTCAAAGTTAGGCACGTGCTTAATTAACTGGGGCCTATATTGGTCCAAACTGCAGCAACAACGCAATCCTTTGCCCCATCTCCATGCAGAGCAACAACTATGTCTCTAGAGACCACAGAAGCCTCATCCTGGCCCTCCTTGCCCTGTGCCTGCACAGTTTGGGCGGGTACACTCCTGCCTGTTCATCTCAGAGAAGGTATACTCTGAGAGAGTTAATGAGGGGAGGTTAGCATAAGCCTTCCGCACTAAAAATAAATACACAGGTACATATATCATAGTCTGAAAAAACACCAAGGAGGTGCAATATTATCCCTCAAGCTTTGCTTTTTCTCTCCTTTCAGAAGTGCTTTTTATAGGAATGGCATATTTTACAGGAGTCAAGCATTGCAAGTCTGATTTGCATACTGCTATTTATCACTGTATACAGATCCTTTGCAGAAAGTTACAGAAGCCCTGGAGATGTATGTTCTCAGACACAGAAATCACCTAAATGCTGTACAGAAGTCCATTACATACAGAAATACCTAATGTACTTTTAGCAAATGTTCCTGTTTTTATTACTATCACTATGGCATTTTCCTACAAAGTTAAAGAGAAAAGAAAAATAGAAAAATTGCAGTAGCAATGACATTGTGAGGGGAAAAGTGTGAAGGATACAACAATATGCCTTCCCTCAGAGACATATGCAGATGTTTAAGCCACCCAGATAGAATCCCACTCTTTTCAATTCAGTATAGAGGAGATGAGGCCGTACTTCAGGCTCCAAAGAGCCAGGGACACAAGGTCCCTTCACAAAGGGAATCGTGAACCTGGTCAATCCCAAGAGAACAGCAGCAATCTGTCCCTCCTCTTTACTGAGGTCTCATTCCTTCAACATCAGATCCATAATGGCATTTGGCCCAGTCTATCTCTCCTCATAGAGATGTTTTCTAGAGTATTAAGCTAAGATTGCACAACAAATTATTCAGAAATTAGAGGAGGTGAGCTCCTATTCTGAGAAGTTATCTTCATCTTTAATAAAACTGAGGAGTGGAAATGTTCAATTAAGTAAATAAAATCTGTTAAGAAAAAGTTAAAATCAGGTGCCAAATACTGCTTTTCTTATCACAGGAAACATATTTTTCTTGGTAAATTGTTCTTTTTTTTTTTTTTCCTAACACAATCTAGAATATCTTCTAATTTAAAATTTTCAGAAGAATACTCTTGAAAAACAAACTAACTCTTCCAATATATTTTTCCAACTTATTTTATAAATGCATTTTTAGAGCAAAAACTTTTGGAAATAAAGTCTGTCAAGTCTAATAATAAAAAAATATTAATACAATAGTATGAATTTCTTTTCATAGCATTTGACATATATTAAAGTCATCTACATTGCCCTCTCAGACTTGAGCTTTTTTGCCGTATCTATGAATTTATCTGTTTGGAGAATTAAACCAAGAAAGTAAATGTTTCTATCTAAACACAAGTTAATATATATTCCTAGGTCTCTCTGTTTTCTCTTAACTCAAATGATAAAGTTTACCTAGGAGTACTGGTAACCTGTAACCTTTTCTTTTAATTTCATTGAAATAAGCATACTGGAGTTGATCTTCCACATAATTCATTGCATTTGTAAAGTCAGCAAAAAAAGTTCAGTAAAAAAATAAAATAAACAGAAATTGAAAGTATCAGTTGCTCTGTGTATCTGTTCAAACAGGCTGCTTTAGCTCTTCTTTGTGGAGAAATGCACTAGTTAGAATCAATTTTGTCAGTCTGAAGTCTTGTGTTACAGGGTATGGAATCTATACCAGAAATGCAAAATATCATTATAATAAGCAGAATATGAAATTCATTGAGCTAAATAAGAGCTTGGACTGCTTTTCTATATAGCCCAGATCAGTGATACGGTTTCAAAAAGGCATTATTTTACCAGTATTAGAAATGTCAAGTATATAGTTGTTTGCAGTTTTTTCCTGCAGCCTAATGTTGTCAACTCTTTCTTCTATCATTTTCTTCAAGAAGCATTTAATCTCATCTTTAAAACTTCTTACAATGAGCTGGGCTTACCATGGAAAGTGTCTGAACTAAAGGATTAGTATGTCACATATATGAGTGATTATAAAACTCATACTAGGACTTTTTACACTATTTGTCATAAATGAAGAATTTGTTGTATCTGTGAAATCAACACTGCTACGTTCCGTGATGCATCAATTCAACATTACAGTAAAAGACACTGATGAACATAACGATAGCCAGCCAAGATAATGATTCCACAGAGAAATGAGGGAACATGTTGCGGCAAGCATCAGACTCTAATATACAATAAGGCAAGCAAGCCCTGCGGCAAGCACAAGAGTCTGCCAAGTAGAAGCTGAATAGCTACAGCATATATCAATTTGGTCTGGAGCACTGTTCATCATCTCTTACACTTCAAACCCCACACTGGGTGCCAAAATAGGGCTGTGGCAGTATAACCCCAGCAGGCAGCTAAGTAACACACAGCTGCTCACTCACTCCCCATCAGTGGAATGGGAGAGAGAACAGGAAAGATAGAAGCGCAAGAACTCATTGGGCATGGTGGTTTCATACTGGCAGACACCTAAGCTCCACCAAGCCACAACCTTTCTCCTCAAAAGAGATGGGGGAGAAAATATGGTGGGAAAAAGGCTCATAAGATGAAGAACTGCTTAATTAAAGGAAATGCGAAGGAAAAAAAGTGAAGGCTGCACAGAAGCAAAAGGAGGAAACGATTATTCTTCTACTTACCATCAGCAAACAATGTTCAGCCACATCTTGGGAAGAAGCCATTATGTGCACATAGTGGCTGCTCAGGAAGACAGGCACTGTAATGAGAGTTCCCCTTCACCTTACACTTCCTCAGTTTTATTGGTGACTGTGATGCCATATGGTATGGAATATCCCTTTGGTACAATTGGGTCAGTTATCCTATCTATATCCTCTCACCTCTTCTTGCTCAACTCCATCTTACTGGTCTTTAGGGAGTTGTTGGCAAGGGAACCTTGATACCGTGCCAGGACTTCTCAGCAGTTTTCAAAACAGTGTGATATCAGCGCTGTTCTAGATAACAAGTGCAAAGCACATGTATGGGCCCACTGTATGGGCTGCTGTGGAGAAAGTTAACTCCTTCCCAGCCAGATCTAGTACAGTGGTTTGATATAAAAACAGTTTAATAAGTAAGGCAAACGCCATGTGAACAAGCAAAACAAAACAAGGAATTTATTCACAACTTCCCGTCAGCTGGCAGATGTTCTACCATTTCCAGGAAAGTAGGGCTCATTATGCATGAAGATTTCTTGGGAAAACACATGCCATCGCTCTGAACATCTTCTCCACCTTCTTTTTCCCCATCCTTTTTTGTTGAGAAGGACATTCTATACGTGATATCTCTTTTTGGCTGTTCTGGCTGTCCTCCTTCCCAGCAACTTGCGCACCCCCAGGCTCCTCATGGGCAGGGTAGCATAAGAAGCTGAAAACTCCTTGACTCTGTATAAGCGCTACCCAACAAGAGATAAAACATTGGTGCATTATCAATGTTATTTTCATCAAAAATCCAAAACACAGAATCATATAAGCCTCAATGAAGAAAATGAATGCTATCCTAGCCAAAACCAGGACAGGTTGAGAAGTCAATCTTTTAAAGAGATATCCAAGGCACGGAATAAAATATCTGGCACTTGATACAGTCCAATGCTACTTCCACAAAAGTTGTACTAACTGTGCAGCAATAGATATACCCTCTTTCCCACTGAAGTCAAAGCATCTATGTGTGAATGTTCATGTAAATCCTTATTCCTTTTTAAGTCTTGTTAGGATGTATGCATTGCAATTTCTCTTCAAAGTGATCATCACACTTCACTGTGAAAAGAAAAATGAATTTTATCTACTTTTCAGTTGTTTCCCTTTGAATGTCATGGAATATTTTCTACTGTTTTGAGACAGAGGAACAGAACTTCCTCAGCTATCTTTTCCATACCAGACATTAAATGCATACAGTTTAACAGCAATGAAGCACCAGAAATGAAGATGGGGTTTACTTCTGACAGGCTCCCAGCAGTTGATAGCTAACTTGAGAAATATTCTTTCAGTATCTGAGCACATACAGCTGTGTATCTGCATAAGGTCTTGTTGTCAGCCTGTCTAGGAACTTCTCCAGCAAATTCCTACAAAGGCGGGGGAGTTACTCTAATAGCGTCCCCAATGTGATTAAGCTTTAACCTACAGACAATTGCATTTATGAGCCATCATGTTTCCATTGTTCCTACAGACCCTTATCGTATGCACAATTTCCTACAAAGATCATCCAGGAGATCTGGGTCCAAGGTCAAGTTATGACTCCTGTAGGAAATGAAAAATGCGTTTATTGACTAGCACTTTTTCCAAACAAAGAGATTTAATAAATCCATGCACTTCTCTGATTGTTTAAATTTATTTTTCCATCAAAATTTTGAATATTCATTTTTCTATAAGTGACTGTTCAGCTAACTTTTAAAAGATGAGTGGGAAATTAGATGTGATAAAAAAATACAGCTAGCATTTGATTTAAAAAAATTACAAAGATTGTAATACCATAAAAGTTTGGTAATTTCAATAAAGTCAATTTTCAAGTACTTTACAGATCTTGTCTCTTTTGTTATGTATCTCAACCTTACACAAAGCAAAGCATTTTGTAAATAAATAGGTTATTAGTAGTCAAAAGCTAACATACAGCCAGCCTCTAAAATTTATGTGGATGTTTAGTCAATACAACAGAAAACCTTATGTTCTTTTATAAGTTCCCTCAAGCAACAATGTAACCCTGTTAAACAAAAGCCAACTACCATACGACAAACATTCTCATTTTCTCTGTCACTTCCATCCATCATCTATGTTGCACCAAATAGAAATAGTCACTTTACTCTCTCTCTTCATCAATTTGCAATTAAGAACTGACAAATAAAGGCTAAGGGGTAAGATAATACAGTATGTTTACGTAGAGTATATCACCAAATGTGTCATAAGGCTGACGCAAGGGAATACGTTCTTTTTAAAATATTCTATTAGACTACTAAGTTTCATTAATGATCAACTATGTAAGCATGGTCAAACTGTAATAAATAGTGTTTTAGTATATAGATGTTTTGTATAAATATTAAGAAAAAATAACATATATGCATCAAGTTTGTGTTACGAAAAATCATTATACAATATACCTAGCTGTAACCTGAAAATTGAAAGACACAAGTTCACAGTCAATGATAGGCCTAAATCTTTTGAGTACAAAAATAAGAGTGTTTTAATTTGGGATAACTTTTGTACTAAAAGAAATACATCGATTTTAAAATAAGCATTAGCCACACAGGGCCACACTTTTCTGACTTATTGGGCTCAAAGCTAAAACAGTTTCAATGAGGACCATAGACGAGCTAGCAAGACCACATTCTCCTATCTCTAACAGATACTTGAAGCTTTGAGTCTGTTCTGTTCTTTGTCATGTATCTATTCAGCTACTGCATACATTTACAACAATGAGTTTAAGATATTTCCAGTCCCTCATATGGATCATTGTGACTCCTGTTATAGTAACATAGGAAAAAAGATATATCTATTATACTTAAAAAATCACTGGCACTGTGATACTTACATCATGTTATCAAATTAAATAAATTACTTTTCTTTGAGCAACACAATGCAAATAGTTTTACAAAATGAACACTTTGAATTCGCCCACAGCAATTTAAATGTTCACAGTTTAAATCTTTGCTTTCACGTTCTATATCCTTCTCAGGTTTCTAAAAGACCATTTATTGTATCAATTAGCTGTGGAAAAACAAATATCCTCTAAATAATGCAAAATACCAAATGCACAGTGAATAATTCTCTTCATAGGAAGCAAGATTGATTTTGCCTTTGATTATCCTTGCTACAAATAAATAATTTTTCCAATTAAGGTTAAAATGTTAATGTTACAAAGCCAACATCTTGAAAAAATATCACATTAATCAGGAAGGATACATTCAACGGAATTCCACATATTATGCTGAAGGAGTCATGTCTAGAATGTGAGACAAGCATGAAGATACAAAAGCATGTTCTGGATCAAGGCCATTTTGACAATAACATGTTGGTTGGATAAGTGGCGTATCTTTAAAGAAGGTACTGAAATATTCAGTACGTATTTTCTCTCTTTTTTTCATTTTCTTCTTTTTTCTTTTTCTTTTTCCTTTTCCTCCTTTTCTGTTTTCTGTTTCTTTCTAAACTGTTTCTAAACAGTTGAAATACTTTCTATAAGAATATTATATTACTCTTCCTTTAAAAATAATAGAATGTATCTACCACAACAATGTTACTGCAGTCAGCTCTTAACTGTAAAGATAAGATTCACCCTTTATCTCCCAGGCCCCCAGCCAGTGCTGCAGGGATGTTACTGTGCTAGCTGCAGGAACAGTCCCAGCCTGGGACCATTATCCCAGAATTACACAATTGCAGAGGTTGGAAGGGACCTCTAGAGATCATCAAGTCCAACCCCTCTGCCAAAGCAAGCTCCCTACGGCAGGCCACACAGGAAAGCGTCCAGACGGGTCTGGAATGTCTCCAGAGAAGGAGACGCCACAACCAACCTTCCTGGGCAGCCTGTTCCAGTGCTCTGTCACCTGCACCACGAAGAAGTCTTTCTGTATATTGGTGCGGAACTTCCTATGCTCCAGTTTGTGGCCGTTTCTCCTTGTCCTGTCCCCACACACCACTGAAAAGAGGCTGGCCACATCCCTTTGCTTCCTGCACTGAAGATATTTATAGACATTGATAAGATCCCCTCTCAGTCTTCTGTTCTCAAGGCTGAACAAAACCAGTTTACCCAGCCTTTCCTCACAAGGGAGATGCCCCAGGCCCCTTGTACATAGCATTCTGTGATTCTATGAACATATTTTCAAATCTATAGGATTATGATATCATAATGATGAGTGAAACATAAAAATATGTACAGATAGTTAATATTGACTATAACAAAGGAAGACATCACAAAATGAATGAATATTAAGAAATAGCAGTTTAATAAAAATGAAACAATTTCTTGACAATTTTGTTAATGGACAGGGAAGAGCACTCTTTGCTGTTTGTTTTATGCTGATAACAATGAAGGAAATGAAAGAAGAAATAGAATAATATAGTGATAAAACTTGTTTTTCAGGTAAATTAATAACTCAGAACACTAAGAATATAGTTGCTATTATCTTTGTGAATTTTCTACCTTTCCCAATGGATATATGTCATCCCACGGTAAAACTGGTTGTGAAAAGTTACAATGAAAAGACAAATTATGGCGATTAATTTCACTTTGAAAACCTTTTGTTTTTTTAATCCCAGATTGTAGCTACACAAGGACAACTCATATTCTGGCCCCTGTCAGTGAATAATTTAAAAGCAATAAATGGAAACATCTAGTGTTGTCTACAGTAGTAATAGCTTTTCTATGAATATCTCAGAGAGACACTGATGAGATCACAATTTCGTTTGTGACTGTAAGACAGTTTTTGAAGTGCTATCCACATCCCTGTCACTGCAGATTTCAGTATACATGGCATTACCATATCGATTCCAATAGGTGTTGAAGTAAACTCTGCTCACTTCTACCTAAGCTGGCCTTTTAAAATCAATGAAGTCTTATAAATTTAACTAAAATAAATTTTTAGCATATCAAAGATGTTACTACATCATCATTTTATTTAGGACTTCGTCTAATAGGAAATTTCACTTAAAAAAAAAAGTCATACCATGTAATACAAAGACCCCTAATTCTGAGTAAATTATGTTTGGAGAATTCAGAACAGCTATTCACATGATGAACAATATAGGCATCAGGCAAGAAAAAGAGGAAGTGGGATGGGATGTGGCAAGACAAGGAATAAAGGAATAAACAAAGAAACAAAATGCAAGCCTCTCAGAAGAAAGTAGTGGAACAAATTGAAAAAGCTTATACAATTCATCCAGAAGAACAAAAGAGAAAAAAAAAATCACACAAGAAGAATGATGAAATGGTTGCAGGAAAGAAATCTTAGTAATTTGAACGTCTGTTGTGTAGATCACAAAATCACAGAATTACAGNGCCCTCCACTGGACTCTTTCCAGGAGATCCCTGTCTTTTTTGTACTGGAGAGCGCAGAACTGGACACAGTACTCCAGGTGAGGTCCCGCCAGGGCAGAGTAGAGGGGCAGGATCACTTCCCTTGACCTGCTGGCCACACTCTTTCTAATGGACCTCAGGATACCATTGGCCTTCTTGGCCACGAGGGCACACTGCTGTCTCACGGCCAACCTGCTGTCCACTAGGATCCCCAGGTCCTTCTCCACAGAGCTTCTCTCCAGGAGGTCGTCCCCCAACCTGTACTGATGCATGTGGTTATTTCTTCCCAGGTGCAAAACTCTACACTTGCTTTTGTTAAACCTCATGTGATTTCTTACTGACCAACTCTCCAGCCTGTCCAGGTCTCACTGAATGGCAGCACAGCCTTCTGGCATGTCAGCCACATCTCCCAGCTTTGCACCGTCAGCAAACTTGCTAAGGGTGGACACTATCTCCTGATCAAGGGAAATTGAAAAAGCTTATGCAAGAAGAACAAAAGAGAAAAAAAAATCATATAAAAAGAATGATGCAATTTTTGCAGGAAACAAATCTTAGCAATTTGAATGACTGTTGCGTAGGTCACACCATCAAAGAACTATTTTAAAATATGAAGAATGTCAATTCTTTATTCTCTTATCTCTGCATTGATATTGTCACTGTAAATAATTTAAGGAGTGACAAAATAGCTTCCAAGTTTTTATGGCACTGAGAAAGCCGTGACAGTAGGGACAGAGAGGATTGATCCATTTCTAACCTCAGAAAGTCTTTATCTTCTTCTTATTTTTAATTTAATTTAATTTAATTTAGGTAGAAACTTATTAAGGCACCATTCTTCCTAGATGTTTCAGACATCAGCTTTAGTAATCTAAACCTGCAGTGTATTTGTCTGTGATCCCATTTCTCCTATGTTAATTAGCTGTAGAAAGAGCCTGGAGATGTCTGTATTTAGTTAGCTGAACCCCATGGAAAGTCTCTCAGAATAACTAGATATCTGTAGCTCCCTTTATGATCTAAATAGATTTTCAAGAATATTTGTTGAAACAGAACAAGTAGCAAAAGTGGAAGCCGAAGAGAAAGATGGACAAGCACTGCTCTTAGAGATCTGGATGATATTATAAATAATATAATCCCTGTTGAAGACTAAATGCAATTTATTTAAACAAAAGTGTCAGTATGGTCATGGACTGTCTCCATTTTCCAGAGAGAGAAGTCATGAGAAATACTGCTACCTTTATTGCTTGGATTCTGTTCATCCCAAAACTTGGAGTGAATCTGTGTACAGTTGAACTTGTAAGTAAGAGACAGAAGGAGGTATTGCATTGTCAATGTTTTAAGAATATGCTTCCCAAGATTACCTATTTAGGTTTGACAAAGATAGGTCCCAGAGAGAGTTTCTCAACCAATAAATTTACAGATAAAAGAATTTATGTGGCATAGAACTAGGCAGAGAATATGAACATCTGGTATTATATGCCTGGTGATATAAGAAGTGAGGTGGTAGGCTCCCAAAAATGTAATTACAACATATCTATCCTTATCCAACTCATTCACCATGCTTTAAAAATAAGAAACTTGAAGGACTTTTTTTACAATGCAAGACAAACTCAGTATCACTGCTCTGCACACTACAAAAGTTGTAATACTCTGTTTTATCTGTTCATGGAATGTAAATAAGGATAGAAAAAACAGGCATGTTTCTAAACTGTCACACAACATATTTAGTAATTATTATGAAACACCAATATAAAATTATGATTAAATATATCAATAATTAATTTTATCAATGATTAAGCAATGACTAACAAATTAAACAATAAGCAATATCGAGCTCCTAGAAGTAGTTTTTGTTAATGCAAGACAAAGACTTGAGGGCAAGCATATGATCTCAGGAAAGATGTTTCCTAACCATGCTGATTTTACTCCCAAGACTTATAAATTACAGGAACTTATATAAACTTTTAATTAATTCTGCATGCAGTTCCGGTTTCTCTATCTCAAAATATTGTAGAACTGGAAAAGGAATAAAGAAGGAAGCATTAATGAGGTGGCTTCTCTGGCAAAGCAGACAGGGATGCCTCAAGCTGGAGAACATCCATAATATCATGTTTGCATGGACAATGCAAACAGGGAAGAATAGTATTGTCTCTCCCAGATCAATAAATAGTAATAGTACTAGTATATCAAAAGTAACTAGAAGGTGACAGGTTGAGACCAAACTAAAGAAGGTTTAGCTGAGCTATAAAATTACTTGTTTACAGTTGTTGAGCATACTAAGATGTTAAGAAGTTACTGGTCAAGTCCAGTAATAATAGAAAGGCAACATCTTGAAGTTCCTGAGTCACAACTTTTGGCAATTGGGAAAAAAACTGGAGAACATGTTTTTTTGTGATCTAATTCAAAATTTCTCTACAAGTATCTGGCAAAATACCAGACTAAAATGTCTTTTGTAATAGGTTTGTCAATTCTTGCAAGGTATGTAAGAAATTTTATCCTCAAAATATTGGGTGAATGACTCAGTATATCTGATGTAAACTACATATATACAATTAAATGAGAAATAGCTTCAAAAACACTTACTGACTTTGTTGACATTTATAATGGTATTGGATGATATTGTATCCTGATACTTAGCTTGAGATTTCAAATTAACCCACACATGCACAATTTAAACTAATTGTTCCTTTTTAATTCATTATCAGAAAATACTTTCATTTTCTAATGTATACTGTTAACATTTATTTGTTCCCAGCCCTCTGTACATAAAATAGAAAAAATATTTAGCTAGATCTCTTTAAATAATAATTATTTCTATTTATGTGCCTTCAAAAATTTTGGCATACTTATCTTCTCAGAAGTTTTCTTAATCTTTTTCCAAGTCAGGTTTTAATCTATGCACTAACAATCAAACCCAGATTAGTAAACTCATTACAAGTCTCAGATTTTATGAAAGTCTTTGATGTCAAAATACAACAACAGTAAATGAAATGCATGTAGATTTATATTGTAACACACTACCTGGCACCAACATTAACAATCACCCTGACGTTAACCTCTTCACATCATGAGGTGAAATATGATAGCTTCTACCACGAAAAGTTTAAAATTGGCTATTCAGACCATGCTTGGTTCATTGCTTTCTGCAGGGTAAATTAGTGTTCTGTACCACTGTGATTAAAGGCATGCAGCTATCTCTTGGGACTTCTGTGCTCTATTGCAGTGGGCAGTGTAGATGGGTCTGGAATACCTTGCCTCTGTCTCTTGTAGTAAGGAAATACTAGAGTCTGATGTGGAACACTAGCCCTGGCTCCCAGATACTATTAGGCAACAGTTATGAAGGGATTAAACAGTATGTGTTAACACATTTCAGCTGAGCTCCAGAGTTTGGAATGCTCTTTTTTTTTTCTTTAAATAAATAAATAAATAAAATTGTACTTCTAGAATTTTTCCATGTACTCATTCAGATTTGTAAATAGTGATGAAAATGTAAAAGCTGAACTTGCTCAGCTTAGCTACAAGTTACAGCTGCAATAAGACCAAATTGAGCAGGAAGAAGAAAAAATAAATGCTTAAAACAATACTTGAAACAATTGTGTCTTCCAATAACCTCATCAACAACTACCACACCTGTTTTCCATCCATCTTTATTAACAAGTCTAATGCAAGAAATTAAAAACTGGAGACCTTCAGAATTCAAATACTCATTACCAGCTGTTATGTGCAGATGTCAAAAATTAGAGCTTTCAGGTGAGTTATCTGAAGCACAAACAACCTGAAAAAGACTGGGTTGGTTTTTGAATCTCCTCATCTGATACTCATTGAAGAGAGATCTGACTGTTTGGAACAAAATATGATTTTATCAACATACAGTATCTCTACCGGAGACAAAAAGAAGAAAGTGACTTCAACAGGAAAATATATGTCTTTATAGTATACATGAACTCTCTTTTTCAAACATTTCCACTTCTATCCCATCTCATCATCTTGTGGCCTGTGTTGTACACTTTAAAAATTGGCGAACAGGTGTTAAATTGGGTATTTGACAGCTATAGCAATGACATGCATTGTCCCCACAGCTGTGGTAACTGGCAGCCATTGTTACCGTAAGAAATGCTGGCAATTGAAAGAATAATTTGCATTATTTTGCAAATGCATAGAAATTACTATTGTGCAGCCGCTTCAGCCATCAGTCAGCTCTCTGGCCAGAGTATTCAATATCTTTTGTATCAGTGAAGACAGTAGTCCACTTATGTTGCAAACTTACTTGGCACTTACTGTTAACTAGTGGATTAGGCAAATATGTGAATATAAACTCTGCAGCCTCATGAGTTATGAGATTATTAGGCTACTGTAGTTAAAGAAGGAATGAGACAGGATCTTCCACTATGACCTTTCTTTTCAAACAAAAAAGAAACAAGTTTCCTGATTACTGCTTTTTAGCATAAGTTCCAAAGCTGAATTTTCACTTGAAATGGAGAATTTCAAAATTTATATAAGAAACTGAAGTTCAGATCTCCATCCAAATGTAAGGGACCATAATACAGGAAAAGTGGATTTTTTCTTATGCCTTCATAGATTCACCACTGGGAGTAAGGATTAGGAATTCTCTTCAACACTTTCTGCTTCTGCTGATTCAATTTTTGGTTATTTTTTTGCTGTGTTACAAAAGGTTACTTTGGGATCACAGCATCAGCTACCTTCATTCTGAGGGCTCTCACAACATTTTCATACACATTTTCTGCCTTTACAATGATTCTAGGCGAAAATTTGAAGATTTAGCTTCCAAAACCAAAGTATTGGTTGCTAACAGTACCAAAAATAATGAAGGTGCTTCTTTTCCATTGCTCCTGAAAAGAGAAATATTTTATCTATTTTTTAATATTGTTTTTCTTAAATCTAAAGGACCACAAAAGATGCTTTTCAACTTTTTTTTTAGTAATGTAGCAGACTAAAGGGTAAATTTCTTGTGATTTGTTATGAAATTAACTATCAGTAAGTGCTACAAATATAACTATGATGAAAAACTAAACGCTTAAAGAAGGAAATTTGTAAATCAAACTGTTCACTTAACTTTATGTTTAAATACATCCTAATAAGCAACGTATTTCCACAGTGTATCTATCATAAATCACTTTCTGGAATTATTTATATTTTTGGAATACACAGCCCCAATCCATAAATATTATGTTTAGATTGATTTATTTTAGTATTTATACACAGTCTGCTCTTCAGGCTTCTGGGCTTTTAATTAATCTGGATTTGGGGCATAAATTCTTTATGCCTTGATTAATACCAAGCAGGTTTTATTTAATTAAAGAGACAGACTGGTGAGACATTTTAATCAAAAAATTCATATGCATACAGTACATCTGTATTTTTTAATACAAGCTCAAGCACATTAAAAAAAGATTTATTCTTTCTCAGCTGTTTTCCTTTTTGAATAATGGAATATTTCTGGTTCAAATAAGGAGTTATCTTCATACACTCATTCCATCCTCTACCTCTTTTCTCCTCAGAACAGCAGAGCAGGAAAACAAAATGAAGTGACAGGAACACTCAGGAAAAAATGATAATAATTAAAAAAAAAAATGGACAAAAGTAAAATAATCATATGCTGAGAAGCAAATTACTGCATATCCTAAATTTTTCTAAAAGCAGAAAAGAATACAATGCAAGATATTTCTTGAGGAGCAAAGTGATTCCAACAAAAACAGAGGGAATTTTTTGTATCTAAAAGAAAGCAGTGGAAAACAGAAGCTTCCATGGAAGAATCTATCATATATATCATGGATGACCTTTAACTTCTGGTTAGCCCGGAAGAGGTCAGGTAGTTGCATTAGAAGATCTTTGAAGCTCATTTCCGATTAGACTATTCTACTTCTATGAGAAATTTCTTTAAAATCAATGGCTATGTTCATAAAACTTTGTCTTCTCTACATCTATTTTGTAATCTTTAAGAAATTGTTCAATGAAGTGTATATATATAGGTTTAATATATGCTACTGTGTAAATGGATTTAGCTGACCAGTACAGAGCAAGCACGCATGTTCTTGCTATTGTGGAGAGACCATGATGGTCAGGTGTAAGCCATCTAAATGAGGAGAAGATTGTGCCTGTCCAGTGCTCAGAGAAGTTTCAAGAACTAGCTTTTTAACAGAATAAAACAGTGCAAATAAGAATCAATACACTTGATCTAAGGTGTTTGTAATGCAGTCATACAAAATTGAGGTCACCTTAGATTTCCCTTTTTTTCTGCCATAAGGAAAGTCTTAAATTTCCCAAACTAAATCAAAAATACAGACACTGAGAGTTTGTGATGGTTTATTTGTAAACCAATTGACATCTCAGTTAATTTCCAACTTAATTTTTTGAACTTTTCAGAAACTTCATGTTGTTTTTTTTCCCTGAATTTGTTTTTGGAGAAGAAAATTTCCTCTGAGGAAAACCCCTTATATGTAGACATGATATCTACATCTGAATTACATATTCTGTTCTTCCTTTGTAAACAAATAAGCAAACAAATATAATTTAAAAAGAAAAAGAAACAGTTATTTTTTGGGGGGTGTTCAAGCCTAGTGCTCACCTCTAAACAAAGACTATAAAAATTAGCTAAGATTTTTATATCCAACTTTTAGAAAAATGTTCAAGAGTTTATGAAGCCTATCAGATGACCAGAAGTGGAAAAAGAGATACTGGTATCCAAAAGGCAACCTGCTCCAAGACAACCTCGTGTTCTTACCAGTACACGCTTATAGATAATTTGGTTGCAGATGGTAACAGTTTGTATGTAACAGATAACAAGTAGCATTGTTAGCAGAGGGTAACTGACATTTTTCAAAATGGAACACAAAATGGGAACATTTCTCTAAATAAATACCGAGACAAAAATCAATGATTACTAAAATATCTGAATTCTGAAATCTAATACCAGGTGCTGTCTGTCTGCAGATATTCTAGACCAAGCATATGCTTAAGAATTTCAGTTTCCCCAAACATAAGAAAAAAAAGCTGTGAGTACATGAACAGTAAATGGTCTCTAAAAGCCTTGGAGTTGAGATTTAAAAAATAAACAAAACACATGGTGTTTTGTTGTTGGTTGTTTGGATTTCTGAAAAGGAAGTAACCCCACAATGCATGATTAAAAGCAGTAAAATCTGACTAGAGGTATCCAATCTAGAGCCTGGTCATTTTTAATGTTGCCAATGCATTTTCAGAAGATTCACAGAAGACAATTGAGAAGAGCTGTTCACGATAGGTGATTCTCAAACAGAAAGAAGAGAAAGGTCATTGAAAGCCACTGATCAGGATACAGAAGGTAACAATAATATCATCCACACAGTAGCATTCCTCTTTTTAATAACAATCAACTGTCATTAGTTAAATTAAAAATAAATACAGGATTAACATATCAAACATCATAACATACTAAGTCATCATTCAAACACAGTTCACATGGAGTCTTTAAATAAATATTAGAATAGAACAGACTAGTGAAAGAAAGGTGGGGATTAGCAATGATTTTTACTCCTTGTTGATTTTGGATTACTGAAGGCAGATGTTGGAAGTTTTGTCTGCGATCACTGCAGTCACTTCAATAATCACCACATTTTTCATACTGATGAGTCTAAGCAATATTTGTGCCAGTGTTTTTTTGTATTTGAATTGCGCAGAAGGTGGTTTTACAGAAAATATCTACAGAACTGCTCTTTCTCCTCTCTCTTATGTGTGCTTGAACGTTGATATATTATGTTTCACCAGCTGTCTGTCAATAGTCCCCTTCTTTCAACTTAAAATTGCTTTGAAGGTTTTTTTTTTTCCTGTTTTACAGCATTTTATGCACAGACAGCACTCCTTGATATTATTGTGACATAAAATAGCATGTTCACATCAGTGGGATGAACTACCCCAGCCTCCTAACACTACAAATGCACATAGGAGGCAGGGTATCACAGGAGAGCAGCCTGTTCCTGCCTGTCTGTCTGTAAGTTGTGGTTCATCTCTGCATATAAAGTAGTTGCAGGAAAGGGCTTCCCAAATATGGGAATAAGGGCATCAAACAATATATAAACAACATATATGATGTATATATTACATAGTATATAATGTTCCTCTGACAATCACTTAGAACTGTGGGCTGGATAGACTGGATAGACTTCTCCTCTTTTCAGTGGAAGCTGACAATACTTAGCAGAAATAGCTGATTAATTCTCAGCAAAAATAAACAAAATCAGAAACAACAAAAAACAAAACAACAACAAAAAACAACAAACCATGCTTTCCAAGAATGATACACAAAGATGGTTGTGTATTTGTTGTATGTCCAGTTTGTGTTTAAATATTAACAATACCTACACTTTTTTTTCATGGACTCATGGACTTTTTTACCACTTCTGGTCAGAAATCATATGATGTGATTTTGGATTTTTCAAAAAGATATGAGAGGATTATCAAATACCTTCAGGTGGACAACAAAGTAATCTGCATCTATACTTTTTCTATACCTTCACTCAAGCTTTTCTAAGGCATACATTTTACACAGATGTCCTTATAAAGAAATAATTCTATGAATATTTGGAGGAGATCATTCTGATGTAATTTATCTCAATGGAGGAGATTATTATGAAGAATATAAAAGCACAACTAAAAAGTTCAGTTAAAGAAAAGATGCTAAATATTCTATGTATCCTGGAATGTGCTTCAATGCTGAGAATTTATCAAAAGACAAATTGTTACAACTGTCATCTGGATGTTTTTCTCATTTTCTTCTCAGAGTTTCACACATTGAAAACATTTTCGGTGATTGATTAAAAAATTGTTTATTTTAATTAAATATTTAGTGAGATCTATTTTTATTTTATTTTATTGTGATATATTTGGAAGGATTTGTTGCCAAATATATAATAGACACGTGGATTTCTCTTGTGTTATTTTGCTCAGTACTAGACTGAGAATTTATTTAGCTTTTAAAATAGTACACTAGACATTCTGTAAAATGCAAATACAAAGGTTTCTCCAAATTTTAATGTCTCTTATTTATTTCCATTGGAAACGGCAACACATACAAAGAACACAATAACACTGTTTGACAAAGCAAATTCTCGGCTACAAAGCACTATTTTTCAACATAGTCACCACCATTAGCTATGAATTTTCACCAGAAATGAACAAGAGCCTGCATGCCACACTCATAGAAATCTGCACCAGTGGAGGTGACCCACTGTCATCAGTGCTGAAATGCACTACCTCAGTGTGCTGACATCCACTGTTTGGTCTCCATAAACGCTCAGCAAGCGTCGATGAATGTACAAGGATGCCATTCATTCTGCATGGAAGAATTCAGTGCTTCATATGCATTTTTATGTCAGATGCTATTTTGTCAGATCACCCCTCTGCTGCCATCTGTCGCATAGCAACAAAATGCAACAGAATATTGGCAGGAAGGTTCAACCTATACTGCCATACTACCAACATCAGCCTCTGACATCATGAACCAACATAATAAAATACAAGGCATTGCTTTCAGAGCTGTGCTTGTATGATAAAAGTCAAGAGGAGCTTTCTACCAGAAAATTCAGTGTCTATCTCCACTGATGTTAATAAAATTGACTATGAAATTAAAAAGGTTTTATACAAGCTTTGTAGACTCTGCACAGGTTTTGTCCAGATTTTGTTATTATATTCTCTTTAAGCCACTTATATCCTCTCCACATTCACAATGACATTGCTGAAAAAGATGATAATGAGGTTCAGACCAGGTTGGACAATGAGATAGAAAGTTTTGCATTCCATTGTACAATCATGACTCATATCTTTCCCAGAGTGTCCCCTAAAGCAGCAAAATAGACAGTGATCAACCATTGCACCTCCCTCACAACTTGTATCTGTGATTTCAAAGATCTTAAAGGTAACAATACACTATTACAAGTAATCAGAACACATAATTTTCTTTTGCAGATTAAAAAAAAAGATTTTTTTTTCCAATAGGTAGAAAATTGTGTGCTACTTTCATTGCTGGAAACATCTTTTAAATAAGTTTTCTGATATATACCCAAATGTAATATAGCTGTTCTGAGAAAACTACCTCATGCAACAATTCTGTAACGTTGTCTTTGTACTTACATTGTTTTTCTCCCCTTTTTTTTGTGGACTAATTTTATAGTTTATTGATCTTATTGACAAACAAAATTGTTGCTATACTCCAGATATCAGTCAGACTTCCTGTGTATAAAGAAATTTTTAATTTCATTAATTACGTTATTACCACAATTTGTTGGAAGAAACATGTGTTCTTGGATGTTAATTAATAGCTCATTATTATTATACAAATTAACTTGGCAGCACTACGTACCATATATTTGCAGAATAATGAATTACATTAACGGGAAGCAAAGATGGCAAACACTGAAGTGAATGCATCTATTATCTGCTCCTTACAAATGCATAAACCTTTCCTGGGGCATTAAGCAGAAATCCTAATGAGAAATACTCTAGAGTCAAGAGAAAAGTAGGGGAAAAGGATAAGGAATGATGCGCGTACAACTTGAAAAACTGAGCATCACACTGAAAAATAATAGCTATTGTTTCAGTCCCATGTGCATTTGCTCTTAAAAAGGTTTTCATTAAATCTGGGAAGTCAACAATGCTACTGAACTATAGTGAGAGTTTTGCGTCTGAACTGTGAAAGTAGTAGTAACAGAAAGCTCATCTCAGCTGTTCTGAGCAACCTGTGCAGCAGAAGCCACACCGGATTGGAAATTAACGCAGAAATTCAGTAGTAGAAAAGAGAAATAAGCAAAGTCTCCTCTATCCTGGTGAAACACGAAAAAATCTTGCCCTACCTTCACTTACCCTCTCCTCTCTACTCCCCATTCTCAACTTCCTGCACTCTAATCTTTCAAAATCATGGTAGGAACCAAGTCCTTTCTATATTATCTGTACTGTAATGTCTTACTCCTTTAAAAATGTGTCACATTGCAACATTAAAATGCTACATTAAAACATATGCATTCATTTAGCTGTAAAATTTCATTCTGAATATTGAAAATGGGGTTATTATCTTCTATTGGTGAAATACCAGAGACTGCTTCAAGCATAAGTGTGCTTATAGAAATAATATTTCACAGAAAATCTACATTTTCTAGTGGACAGTTGTCTTAGTTTCTAACAGAAGTTACTTTTCTCATAGTGTCTAGTATGAAGCTATGTTTTGGCCTCAGAAGAGAAACAAAACTGACAACATCCTGGCAGTGTTGAACAGAGCTGAGGGCATATTCAGTTTCTCATTCTTCTGTCAGTGAAACAGTTAGGGGTGCATAAGGAGCTGGGAAGTGGGAGGGGACAGGACCAGGGCAGCTGAACCAAATTGACCAAAGAGCTATTCCATGCCATATAACATCATGTGATTGTTTTTTTGGACTTCCTGTGTTTTTTTTTATGGAAGAGGTTAGCTGTGAGGAAGGGTCGCTGCTGGCTGTGAGCCCTTGTTCTGCATATCCTCTTAATATATATATATATATATGTACTGCTATTTCCTTTACTTTCTTTACTATCCTAGTAAATAGAGTTTATCTCAACCCACGAGTTTTACTACATTTTTCTCTAATTCTCTCCCCCATCTCGTTTGGAGAGGGGGGAGGTAGTGAGTGAATAACTGTGTAGGACTTAGCTATCTGCTGGGTCAAACCACAACAGTTTGGCTTAAATCACGGAAAGCACAAGTAAGGCACAGAAAAAGTACATCTTTCCTGAAGTTTATTTCACAAATTAAGCATCTTAGTTGAGTTTCAGAAAATCAGCTACATAGTCATATCCTTCAGGAAGATTTCAGTTTGAAAAGAAAAAGTACCAGTTTTTTTCTAGTTGTAAGTTACTTTTTTTCTTTTAATTTATAGAGTAGCAAACTGAATTTTCAGTGCATCAAATCAATAGAGTTATAAGAAAATTTCATTTTCTTCATTACTTCACCTCCAAATAGTATTTCTTCAAAACTTTATTTCTCTTACATTTAGATTGCAAAGAAAATTATAATGGAGAGGTGAAAGGTACAAAAAGTCATCCTTAAAAACAGTCCAGGGAATGTAATGAAAACAATGAAGTTATCTGATAAAACTGAAGTCTGGGACTAAAGCAATGCTGATATTATCAATAAAGAGGGTTGATGACAGTTTCACCTGCCAGAAGAGGAGACACTTTCTTTGATGTGATCTTAAATTGAAACTTTCATCTAAGTTTCTGTTTTCTTAACCTGGATAAACCTATCCAGACAACTTCTATCACTTTTTTACTTTGCGTTTTTAATTTTCTCTCTACTATAATTATATTATACCAGATGCCTGAACCATTATTTTTAAGGTTCAACAGAAGAATAGTTTAATAGAAATGCAGGGGTGGACTGGAGATAACATGTAAATGATAACTTGAATTTTAAAACTAAAAAAAAAAAATCAAAAAACAATGAATCCAATTATTTTCATGGTTAATCTTCTAAAACGTGAAAAGCAAAGCAAAGGACTCCTGGCTGTTTTTTTTTTCAAATTCTGGTTTTCTCCACTGCGACCTCACACACAAGTCATAGGTATTTTCCTTCTCAAGAAAGAATTGCATAGCTTAACAATAACTCATAAATACTAACCAATTTAAGTTTGTACATTGCAGAGCTCAATTGTGCATGTAAAATGTTACACAAACTGATGAAAAAGAAAAGGCATGTAAATGCATTGATTAAAATAAAATTGATTGTGCAAATGAAATACCTAATTGAGAATAGTGAAAGAAAACCTTACGCTAAAACAGAGGTACTTTCCAAAATGTACTTTTAAATAAATATATATATATTTGTATTTCCATCTAAAATAGATGCTTACTCTACTTCAAATGCAAATGTAAAATATTTTACATTAATCATGTGTTAATAGTGTTTCAACAGAAATCTAGTCCTGCTGTTTCACTGTTTCCTTTTGTCCATATATTTTCAAATGGATTTTCACTTACCAGGGAAAAAGTAGACGGTGCAACCAATCTGTGACAGCAATTTAATGTTGCATTGTACATGACTGTTTCCAAGTCATTATCCAAAATGACAGCAAAAGGAAAGAAACAAACTTGATAATTCTAAAAATCATTGGAAAAGCCAAAACATCTGCTTTGTCTGCCTTACCTTTACAGAATACACAGATCCAATTCAGTTGTCTATTTTCCCCAAGAATCCTTTGTGAATGTAAATCTTCATTGTCTCAAATTTCTGTCACCTTAGATTTCAGAAGACTTTGTTGTTTGGCAGAATAGTTACACAGTCCAGAGATTTTTATGTGCCATTTCTAACATATTCTCTTTATTATATTAGAATTCAACCAAACTAGTTAGATGTTGTATTCTGCATTTAATCTTATAGGATAAGTTATTGACACCATTTCTAGCTATAAGGTAAAGGATCTTTTGCCTATTTAATCATTTATTTCCTAAAAATTATCAAAATAATTATTTGAAACTTCTCTGAAACTTTTTCTAATAATTTGTTTTCACCAGTGCAAAGCAGATATCAGAGATCAAACTAAAGGAACGTTGTAGCTGCTCTATGTTTATCAAAGTGATTGGACAAGGCTAAGAGTAAAACTCCTACATCCTACTTTACTATGTCTTCAAATAGATGGTGGAATTCATCCCATTGAAGTAAACGAAAAATCATTTATTAACATCAGTGTGTTGTAACTACATTTTCAACTGGAAGTGATAACTTTCACCCCTTCTAGTTAAGTGAGATTATTAGTTATTGGTAAAGCATAATAGTCTGACTGTATTCTTATATTGATTAAATTGACAGTTTAATTATTACTAGTAAATATAAGACTTTTTGTCTATATCCTGAAATAATAAAATGAAATCATTGACATTAAAATATTTTACTATTTTTTGTAGCCATGAATTTATTTCCTTACTGGCACATATGTAAGTATTCCTGAAACAAGGACCAATAAAATAAATGGCTTGTTTTATAGAACCTCACAAAATCCAAGTTGGTATGTATAATGTAGCGTCACAAATGCCACAAAGATCTTACATTCTTAACTCAAATAAGGTTACTTGGAACATTTCTGTTGTTAAATTCACAATTAAACCATGTAGTAGGTTGAAGGAGCATTTCCATACTTCATGAAACAGGTACTGCTATGTATTTTACCCATCTTGTCAATGTGTCTCTTAAAGGCATTCAGTGCTGTGTACGCTAGGTTATGTGGTAGCTTCACCACATTGAAAACAAAGGTCAAATATTGATATACCACTTTTGCCTAAAGCTTTTTCCAGAACTAATTCACAGGCTTCTCATTTATGTCTGGTCCTCATATCAGTATAGAAGTATGTAGGTATTTCACAAACAAGCATAGCTAGAAAGAAATTAAAGATGCTTCTAAAAACTGCCGTAAAATGCAAGAGAACACTAAGCTACAGAATTTCACTCAATTTCTGTAACACTAAGCTACTCAATTTCTCTTCTCATAAAGATTTTCTAGCAATAGCAACATCTTTTTCATCATTCTTATGAAACTTTCTCTAGCTTCTGACTCATAAAAATGCCTACAGTCCAAGCATCAAGTTAATCATTGCTATTCTTGACTGTAGCTACATTTACTGATATTATGTATTAGATTATTAGGGAAAGTGTGAGTTTGTCATCACTGCATTTGATGAAAATCAAGATTTTCCTCATTTTCTACGTCTTCATCAATGACCTTGATGAGAGAGTAGTGTCCACCCTTAGCAAGTTTGCTGACGGTGCAAAGCTGGGAGATGTGGCTGACATGCCAGAAGGCTGTACTGCCATTCAGTGAGACCTGGACAGGCTGGAGAGTTGGTCAGTAAGAAATCACATGAGGTTTAACAAAAGCAAGTGTAGAGTTTTGCACCTGGGAAGAAATAACCACATGCATCAGTACAGGTTGGGGGACGACCTCCTGGAGAGAAGCTCTGTGGAGAAGGACCTGGGGATCCTAGTGGACAGCAGGTTGGCCGTGAGACAGCAGTGTGCCCTCGTGGCCAAGAAGGCCAATGGTATCCTGAGGTCCATTAGAAAGAGTGTGGCCAGCAGGTCGAGGGAAGTGATCCTGCCCCTCTACTCTGCCCTGGTGGGGCCTCACCTGGAGTACTGTGTCCAGTTCTGGGCTCTCCAGTACAAAAAAGACAGGGATCTCCTGGAAAGAGTCCAGTGGAGGGCAACAAAGATGATAAAGGATGTGGAGCATCTCCTTTATGAAGAAAGGCTGAGTGAACTGTGTCTGTTCAGCCTTAAGACAAGAAGGCTGTGAGGGGGTCTTATCAATGTGTACAAATATCTCAAGTGCGGGAGGCTAAGAGATGAGGACAGACTCTTTTCAGTGGTATGTGGTGACAGGACAAGGAGAAATGGCCACAAACTGGAACACAGGAAGATCCACACCAACATGCAGAAGAACTTCTTCCCAGTGTGGGTGATGGAGCCCTGGCACAGGCTGCCCAGAGAGGTGGTGGAGTCTCCTTCTCTGGAGATATCCAAGCCCCGTCTGGACGCCTTCCTGCGTGACCTGCTGTCAGGAACTGCTTTGGCAGGGGGGTTGGACTCGATGATCTCTAGAGGTCCCTTTCAACTCCTACAATTCTGTGATTCTGTAATTTTCAGCTGAGGTTAGTAATATAAACAAGATCTAAAGTAAAGTTTACCACTTCGGATTGAGGTAATGTAGAGCAAAGAAACTTGTCAACTAACACAAGCCCTACTTCTTATTCATCACCTCAGTCTACCTAGAGATTAAAGAAATTTCTTAGACTTATTCAACACCAGTCTCCTTGGTGTAATATTCTCTGGTTTTTAGAGAACATCACCACTCTTTCTCTCATTATTTCACTCTTTCTCTCATTATTTGTTTACTTTTTTGTTCTCTGGATTTTCAATATTTCCTCTTTTTTTTTTTTCCCCAGACTTCTTCCATTCCTTATTTGTCAGATGGGACATATCAGTTTCTCACGATAGAGGGAGGAACAAAGAAATATGGTTGAGGCTTATGTACCAATTTGTTTGATGGAAACAGTACCAATCCATCTCTAGTCTTCCTTTCTGTCATACAACATTTTCCACATTCCTTATCAAGTGTTTTATCTACTTTATGGGACAACCTCCTTTATCAGAGCACAGCTGCTTCATTCCAAGCTGCTAGAGTTCAAAACACGCTCTTTTTCCCATGAACACTGCCTGCCTCCCACCAGATTTGCCAGTGTTGCCATCATAGATTTATCTCTGCAGAGTTTCCCTGCTTTCTCATGAACGGACAATAGTTCTTTCTGAGTTCTGACATCCTAATGGCTACCAGTTGGCCCTTTTTTTCTACATTGTGCAGGAAATTTTCACACAACTGAGTATGCTATTTTTCAGTTGAATTTGACTTATAGTTCACAGATGGGGAGAGACTCCTGATAAAAACTTTCTTTAGAAGACAGTGCAAGAAAACACATTTCTGCATTGTGACAGGTTAATATTCCACACAGTGATTTGTTCATAGTTTTCAGGGTCTGATGCCAAAACCTTTAGTAAATTGGATTCAACTCCTTTGAGAGTGATTATCAGGTAGTATAAATTCACTAGGAAAAGATGGAAATAACAAAGTCCCGATAGTAGAAGCTGCCACTGACATAGAAAGTAGCAATTAGCCTTCTTGACTACATTAGCACCTCAGATCTTAAATCTGGTAATCCTGGATATAAGTGTTGACTGAGAAATGAGAGACTGAAGAGTAGCCTCACAGAAAGGGATATCAGGGTTCTGACTGGTAGCAAGATCAACATGAGTCAACAATGTGCTTTGGCAGCCAAAAGGGCTAACCATACCCTGGGATGCATCAGGCCCAGCACTACTAGCCAATCAACAGAAGGAATTGTCCCACTCAGCTTTGCGCTGGTACAGCATCACTGTGAGTACCATGTACAGTTTTGGGAACCACAGTATAAGAAAGACATACAACTATTAGACAGTCTGAAGGAAAGCTAAAAAGACAGTGAAGGGTCTAGAGGGAAAGATGTGAGGAGCTGCTGAGGTCCCTTGGTTTATTGGGCCTAGAAAAGAGGAGACTGAAGGGAGACCTCATGGTGGCCTACAGTTTTCTCAGAAGGGGAGTAGAGGGGCGAGTGCTGGTCTCTGCTTTCTGGTGATAGAGATAAGACCCAAGGGAACAGAATGGAGATGTATCAGCAGAGGGTCATGTTGAGTATTAGGAAAAGTTTCTTCGCTAGAGGGTATTTGGGCACTGGAACAGGCTCCCCAGAGCAACGATCATGGCACCAAGCTTACTGGAGTTCAAGAGACATTTGTGATTGAATGTATTCTCAGCAAGTATGCTGACGACACCAAGCTGAGTGGTGCAGTTGACTCAATAGAAGGAAGAGATGCCATCCGGAGGGATCTGGACAGGTTTGAAAAAAGGGCCCAAGACCAAGTGAAAGGTGTTGGACTTGGTTTGGGGCAATCCCAGATATGTGTACAGAGTGGGAGAAGAAGTCCTTGAGAGCAGCCCTGTACAAAAGGACTTGGGGGTCTTGGTGGACAAAAGGCTGGACATGGACCAGCATTGTGCACTTGCAGTCAGAAGGCCAACTGTATTCTGAGCTGCATCAAAAGATGAGTGGCTGGCATGGTGAAAGAGGTGTTTGTCTCCCTNTGCTGACGACACCAAGCTGAGTGGTGCAGTTGACTCAATAGAAGGAAGAGATGCCATCCGGAGGGATCTGGACAGGTTTGAAAAAAGGGCCCAAGACCAAGTGAAAGGTGTTGGACTTGGTTTGGGGCAATCCCAGATATGTGTACAGAGTGGGAGAAGAAGTCCTTGAGAGCAGCCCTGTACAAAAGGACTTGGGGGTCTTGGTGGACAAAAGGCTGGACATGGACCAGCATTGTGCACTTGCAGTCAGAAGGCCAACTGTATTCTGAGCTGCATCAAAAGATGAGTGGCTGGCATGGTGAAAGAGGTGTTTGTCTCCCTCTGCTCTGCCTTCCTGAGGCTCACAGGCGTTCACCATAGATGTTTGGAGTAAATACTTCTACTCAAACAAACATTTTATTTTTTTCCTGAAAGTGAGAGCCCTGACCATATCCCAGATTTTCAGATTAGGCAAAATGATGTGGACTCTGTAGACTTTTTTTTTTATTATTTGTTTGATTGGATGGTTGGTTTGATTTCATTATGTTTGGCTAATTGGAGAAATTTTAATTTTCACGAGGAGAAAGAAAGGAGAGCTGTATGTACCCATTTGAATCATTTAGCCTTTGTGCACATGCACACTCTTCACTCACACGAAAGTATGAAGTCATTTTCCACATTTAAATTTTTACACGGAGATAAAACAGTTACATTGTTTCTTAATAACAGTGATATTTTAATCAGTTCAAAAATAGCTATCTAGTCATGTGGAAAATCTCTCATAGAGAACACTCAAAAAATTAATTTTATTTTCGCTTTGTTATCCGGATATCTTTCAGCTGCATCTTTAAATGTAATTTTCTCATTCCATTTTGATAGTTTTTATTTAGTACGATGTCTTCACTGTTTCAATGAGCACCAAGTTATAATAAGGCTTAAATTTAATAAAATTTTTATAATAGCTTGCATTGCAGTCACTTGTTAAACAAATTTTACTGTCTTTCTGCTTGTCTATGGGAAGCTAATGTAAAGTATCTGGGAACACCTTACTTTCTTTCTGTAATAAGTAAAACTCTTCAAGTTACTTCCAGCAAAATTTTGGTGTTCAAAGTTTATTAGAGAGCTCTGAAATTGGAAATTTTAATTTAACTTTTCAGCATTTCAGATGCAGTATTCTTTGATGCAGATGGCCAAGCCAAGAGCAAAACACACCCTTGAACTGTAAAACTGGAAGTTATTTCAGGAGATAATCTCTTGCAATGCCTTAATATAACCTTGTTATAGCCATGCATGATAGATATTTGTCAAACCTGTTCTGGAAAGTACCTGATCAAAAACATGCCCCATTTCTTTATTAGTTTAGCAATCAGAAAGATTTTCCTGAAGTTTTGTTAGTTTACTTTGTAAACTTTTAATTTGTAAAACTTTTTTGAAGTTTTGCTTCAAAATAATGTTCAGTTTTCCTTCTTTCCACAACAGATATAGAGGTAATGAAACATAAGGTAACTCTATGACAATAAGTACACTGTCAAAGGTTGTTATGCTATCATCACAAAGTCCAGTCATAGCAATTCACTCTACACATCCTTGTATTTCATCCAACTGAGAAATAAAAATAAATAAGTAAATAGATAAATTGAATTTTGGTTCATGCAATTGGATTATTCCTGATCATGTGCAAGTATTTTATGCACTCTGCAACTTCCTAGAAATCATGTGGGGTAATTTTGCCAGTTTTTGAAACAAAAGAACGAAATAATAATTTAATGAGAAATTCTATACTTTTTGCTACTTTAAAGCAAGAGAAAGGAACACAAAGTTTTTGCTCATATCTAAGGCCAACTGAACAGCAAAATATCACTTTTGCATCAGTCAGCCAGAATGCTTCTGTCCTTGATGGTGAAAATTGATGTCATGTATCTGTGTCCCTCCCACGCCAATCCTAATGACAGCCATCTGACTAACTCAGACTGAATGAAAACCAATAAATTCCTCCAGTAGAGATCAACAGAGAAATTTACATTAGTAAGAAAAAAGAAAAAAAGTTCTTTATCCTTAAAAATTGGTTTGTTTATCATCATACATGACATATGCCAAAAAGGACATTTATTTTTAAAACTTTGCAATGAACTGACTTAGTTCAGTAGATTCTGTTTGGCCTGCAACACTTTCTAAGTCTCCTAAAACACTTCTGGCTTCACAGAGCTAGAGATCTGTATTTAAAGTCCAGCTAAATAAATTAGGCGGAAAAAAATATTTTAGCATTATTTAAATATACTTAGAATTTTGGGGAAATCTGTCATCTATACTCATATTTGAAGCTTACTGAAATACCAAGGTGAATTTAAAGACTAAGTGAACACTTACACAGTATGTTTAACATTTAATCAGCTTCTGTGTATTGACACAGCAGCATCAAAGCTGTAATAATGAATGGTGAACCTTCACTAAGCAAAAGTTACAATTACTGACACAGTCTAAGTATTCCGGTACCTTCTGGCTGTCCTTTAGATACAATAGATATGTCCCTTTTTTATCCTTTTTTATTCTTTTTATAAAATTTTCATAAAGGATATTTTAATATATTTCAAAGCTATCTTAGTGGACCAAGAAGTACAATACCTCTGCTTAGCAAGAGAATGTGAGCTACGTGAAAATTTTGGTCACAAGAAATGGTTTTCCATTTCTAGTTCATGTTAAGTCAGAATGCATATGGTGCATTTTCTGTATCATATATTCTGGTTCTGGTTTTCTTTATTGTCCTCAAAACTGTTCTTGCCCAGCCACAGATCCTTCACTAACTGCCCATGAGTGAGTTGCTTACAGCCATTGGGTGCTGCATCAGTCTGTGCCGCATCCTTTTTCACCCCATGCCTTCACTCCTCTATGCAGTGTGGAACATACTCACATCTCAAGATCTCTGCTATTTTAGCAGGCCTGTATTTTTGTGCATATCATTTATATATTTATGTGCAAATCATAACTCAAGAACAAAGAGTTCATTTGAGCTGGCATTTCTTTGTGTTTAATTCACAATATTTTTAAGCTGAGCAAATATGCTTTGCAGGACTTTTGCAGGACTTTTGCATTTTGGCTCTATTAAAATCTCTTTCATGTGCTTCGTAACATTCATACCCGAGAAACATGAATTCCTCTAATTTCATCATTTCGCTATTGATACTCAACACTTTTTGATAACCCATGGTAACAGATTTCCCTTGTTTTATGTAGCAAGTGTTGAGGACACGACAAATGGATGCTTATTCAGTTCAGGACACCTAATGAAGTTTTTAGGTCTAGTGAACATGTTCTCAGAAGTTACACCAGGATATTCTACATGTGACTCACACAGTGAGCTTTGTTGGAAAGCTGCAGGGGCTCAATAAACCCTACATTACGCAATCTGTCTCTGTAGACAATTTTAATATAAAGGGGTCTAAGTTATCTGTTACCTTCTACTCAAGAGATGCGAGAATGAGAAGGAGGGAAGTGTTCACCCACAGAAAGAAGATTGAAACTGGTTATCTTCAACACATGAGAGCTGCACTGAAAGTAATGCCTCTCATTTTATTATCTTGGCCCACAACATCAGAGGAGGATGTTGGTGGTATGACAGTAGAGATTAAACCTTCCGTCCAATATTCCATTACATTTTGTTGCCATGTGACAGATGGCAGCAGAGAGGCAGTCTGACAAAATGATGTCTGACATGTAAGTGCCTATGAAGCAAAGGTGTGGAATTGAATTCCTCCATGCAGAAAAAAGTTGCACCCATTGACATTTGGTGCTTTCTATATGTTTATGGAGATCAATGGGTGGATGTTAGCACACTGAAATTTGAACTGTGTGGGCAACATTTTCCTACCAACAACGTCGTCATAGCAGATATGAAATGTATTTTTATGAGCGTGGCATGTAGACTCTTGTTCATCAGTGGTGAAAATGCATAGCTCGTGGTACTAAGTATGTTGAATAATAGTGTTTTGCAGCTGAGAATTTGCTTTACCTCGTAGTTTTATTGTGCTCTTTGTATCTGTTGTAGTTTCCATGGAAATAAATAAATAAATACAAGGCATTACTTTCAGAGCGACTCTGATGATGATNAGGAAGATGGTTGGACTAGATGATCTTGTAGGTCCTTTCCAACCTAGTGTTTCTATGATTCTATGATTCTATGATTCTATGATTTCAGAGATCATACAGTGATCATTTAGCTGCTCCCACTTATTTTATTTATTTGTTGTGAGTTTTTTTGTTCATTTCCAGCATTGAAATCCTTGCAAGTCTTGCAAATCCTTTCCTGAAGAACAAAAAGAAAAATAGCCATGCAACAAATTCGTACAGAGCTCAAGTATTCTGAGACAACTATATCTGTACAAGTCATTATTTAAAGAGTTAGTTGCCCTTTTCAAACCTTACTCCAAAAAGTATTGAAATTTTATACGTCTTGAAAAATTATTTGGCAGCTTATGTTTGGATGTTAAAATTAATTCCTTTCCAATGGCTGCAGATCCAGGCTCAGCATAACTCCAGTAAAGATTTTACGGAGGTTTCAGGGTGGGATATAAGGAAGTGATTTATTTCAAGGTGTGTTTTGGGTTTATTACAAAAGAAGAACTAGAGGAAGCCATATGATTTGTAACGTGCGTATTATCAGCTACATGATATGATAGCTTCTTGTGTCATTCAAGAAATTTTCTGAATTGTGTCAATACTGTCTCACTGTGATTTCATTTTATTTATTTTGTTTTTAATAGGGTAATATTCAGTAGTCTGATTTTTTGATCACATTTATTCAGCTGCTAACTGCATTTAAATGCATTGTGGACCTAAGTAAGTATTTGATATGTAGTCCTTGCTCTAATTATAGCAATCCTCTGGTGAAATAAATTGCAAAGTCAAGTTTGACAAGATTTATGTAGCATCATTTCAACAACTTCTGTATGTGCCACAGTCCACTGCAGAGTCTTAGAGCACAATAACATTATACATTGGCACACAGCTCTGAGGAATAACACAAAAGCTTATTGATTTCCTGCTATATTTAATAAGCTTTAGAGAATTCTAAGCATCATAATTGTTCCAAAAGAGCAACCAGAGTATGCACTGTGTCACTGAATCACAGATTAACAGGCACAGATGGTACAGAGCTTTTGTATTACACACTATTTAATAGCAAACTGGATAACATAAATTTGCCCATTCCTTGGTTGATATTAAAAGGAGATTTTAGAGACCAAAATATTTTTTTTTATTTTGTTGAACTGCAAAAGATAAGGAAGTTTAACATATTACTGGCTGTGGAACAAGAAGGAGTTTCTCAACACTGAGGTTGAAAGTGTGCTGTTTCCTTCTTTTTCTGAAAGAGATACCACATGCTGCTTCTTTTCTCTGTAGCTGAACTGCTTTTATGTAACTAGCCCTGAGGAAAAGCAATCTTACCCCAAGATGGTTTTTCATTTGCATGTTCTTCACTAGTATCTTTAGCAGATGGAATAGTTTGATTTAGTGATGCTAACATACACACATATTATATATACGTGCATATATTATACAAATACTGTGAAACGTTACACAGTTATATATAAGTTCTTCATATATTTGTGGAGAAAGGGAATGTCTGCAATGTTTCTCATTTTTTCACTGTTAATTCACATTCTGCATTTCTCCTCCATTTGACCAAGTACAGGATCAGCATCTTAAATGAAAGCTTCCTGTAACCGCCTACCAGACACTGAAGCCTATAAGGTGGTTCCATTCACTGAAATTTAGTCAGCAATTGAGATCTAGCCAGGACCAGCACGTGGACAGAAGGACATCACTTATCATTCAGTTCAGCTTACTTGCTATTTTTAATTCACAAATATAAATAACTCTTTTTAAAAGCGATTACCCTACATTTGGCCACTCTGTTCCTATTGGAAAGTTGTTCACAGAAATTTATTTCCAACTTGCAGATGAAATACAGTGAAACTAGTCTTTACTCATACCGGTACTGTTGAAAAAGAAATCAATTATTTCTTGCAGGAGGTAGGAATAACTCATGTATAACTCAATCCTCATATGTGTATTTAAGCAGCATAGTCTCTCTACATTTTTAGTGAGGCAAAAAGTGCAATACATCTCTTACATGAAACATCTCCCAGTCCCTCTCATCATGCTCTCTTTATCCTACCTCTCTGTGTAATAGATGCTGCTAAGCATCCTCTTCAGTGACCACTAGTAAAAATGAGCTGGAGAAGATGATTTTCCTTGAACCATTGCAGTAAGGTGTTGAAATACCATCTCTTCACACATCAAAGGGACTAAACTAAAGTGGCTGGGGGA
>WBMW01004819.1:55281-83502 GCA_013396635.1 Penelope pileata | reverse complement strand
TCTGTGATTCTGATTCTGTGATCCCATTTGTCATAACACAGGTTTTCCAGAAATGCCATACTATTGCAGGATACCTATCCATCATCACCCAGCTGTCTGTTATCAAAGGAAAATGTTTGCTGATCCTTCCACATTTTAGAAAGGGCTATCCTAAACACTTTAAACAAAGTGGGAACATTTCTGCATGTTATTTAAAGATGCTTAGTTTTTCTGTTCTATGTTCAACCATGCTTTAAAGGAAGAATAATTTTTTCTGGCTGTTATCTATTAAAAAAATGCAACTTCCCTTTTAAAGTAATGATTTTAAAGTTTCTGGAGAATCATCAAATCTTATTTTTTCTATGAATCATATTGTGTGACCAGGTGTTATCTGTCCAGCTAACAATGTCTGGTCAGACAGGAGAGAGAGGCTACTGTCTCTTTTTTGCAGTTCGGTTAGAGTTACTCAGCACATATAGTCTACACTGAACATCCTTGTACAGCGTGTCTAGACTATGATCATTTTCACCCCTGATGAGCAGAACACAGCAGCTATAGTGAAGAAAGGAAACTGTAGTCTTTCACAGATTTTGGTTCCACTGTCTTTGTAAACAAATTTTGAACACCGTCATTCATCTATTGCATCATCAGCCAGACTCCGCTGGACAGCCTGAGTCCCAGCACCTGGAACTTGAAGTAAATACATATATATTTGTCTAAAAACCATTACACATCCACCACAAACTAAAAGTTCAATTTACATCAAACATGCTTCAGTGATGTTGGACTATGTTAACACTGTCCTAAGAAGACACAGTTTCAACAGGGAAACCAAAAACTCATTAGGTCAGGATCATCAGAAAGGACCTCAAAACGTAGACAAAAGAATACAGATGCATCATCTGCCTTCTTGGAATACTGCTGAGCATTTCACAACCTTAACAAACATTTTGAAACTCGAGAGGGATCAGGTGTTATGTCTGTTGCTAATATGCTTTGAAGCAGAGAATGGTTAACCATGTGATTTTTGCCAGAACAAGCAATGATGCGTTTGCATGCACGTAGGCTGCTTGCCAACTGACTGACACTATTTGAATGCTAATGAATTATTAGAGAACAATAAGTCAAATAAAATTGCTTTTTAAAATAAATACAAATCAACTACAACAGTTAGGCAGTTTTTAAGACTGATCTGAGATAAGAAGCAATAAGTAAGATTGCTACCCTGGACTTTAGGACAGCCAAATTTGACCTCTTCCAGGACATACTTGGAGGTATCCTATGGGTAAGAGTGTTAGAAGGTAAGGAGGGACATTAAAGCTGGTCAAAATTTAAACAGCACTTCCTCCAAGCTCAGGATCAGTGCATCCCTAAAGGTAAGAAATAAGGGAAAGATGGCAGAAGGCCTGAATGGATAAGCAAGGAGCTCATGGATAAGATCAAAGGGAAGAAGAAAGTCCATGAGGTGTGGGAAATGGGCCTGTCCACTTGGGAAGAATATAGGAATGTTGTCAGAGCTTGCAGGGATGCAAAAAGGAAGGCTAAGGCCCACCTGGAATTGAATCTAGCAAAGGAGATAAAGGACATAAGAAAGGGTTTTTTAAGTATGTAAACAGTAAAAAGAAGACTAGGGAAAATGTGAGTGCCCTACTAAATGAGGAGGGTGTCCTAGTAACAGGGGATATGGAGAAGGTAGAGATACTGAACGCCTTCTCTGCTTCAGTCTTTACTACAAAGACTCCCCATTAGGAATCCTGGATCCTAGAGGTAAGAGAGAGGGTTTGGGGAATGGAAGGCTTCCCTCTGGTCAAAAAGGAGATGATCTAAGAGCATCTCAGCAAAATCAATGCACACAAATCCATAGGCCCTGATGGGATGCATCCACATGTGCTGAGGGAGCTGGCAGAGGTGATTGCTGAACCACCCTCTATCTCTGAAAAGTCTTGAACGACAGAACTGGTGCCTGAAGACTGGAGCACAGCCAATGTTACTCCAGTCTTTAAAAAGGGCAAGAAGAACTATCCAAGAAAATACAGGGCAGTCAGCCTCACCTCCATCCCTAGAAAGGTGATGGAACAACTTGTTCTGGATGCCATCTCCAAGCAATTGGTAGAGAATAGGGTTATCAGGAGTACTCAGCATGGATTTGCCAAGGAGAAATCATGCTCGACCAACCTAGTAGACTGCTATGATGCCATCACTGGCTGGATAGATGTGGGGAGAGCCGTGGAGGTTGTCTACCTTGACTTCAGCAGGGCATTTGATACTGTCTCCCAGAACATTCTTATAATGAAGGTTAGAAAGTGCGGGATAGATGAGTTGACAGTGAGGTGGACTGAGAACTGGCTGATGGGCAGAGCTCAGAAGGTTATGATCAGCAGCGCAGTGTCTACTTGGAGGCCTGTAACTAGTGGTGTTCCCCAGGGCTTGGTCCTGGGTCTGGTCTTGTTCAACATCTTCATCAATAACCTGGATGAAGGGATAGTGCCCACCCTCAGCAAGTTTGCTGATGATATGAAGCTGGGAGGAGCAGCTGACATGCCAGAAGGCTGCGCTGCCATTCAGCAAGAACTGGACAGGCTGGAGAGTTGGGCAGAGAGGATTTAGATGAGGTTCAACAAAAGTGAACAAAAGTGAGCCAGTCTTGTACCTGAGAAGGAATAACCGCATGTACCAGTGCAGGTTGGAGAATGACCTGCTGGAGAGGAGCTCTGTGGAGAAGGACCTGGGAGTCCTGCTGGAGAACACATTGGCCATGAGCCAACAGTGTGCCCTGGTGGCCAAGAAGTCCAATGGTATCCTGGGGCGCATGAAAAAGAGCGTGGCAAGCAGGTCAAGAGAGGTGACCTTCCCCCTATACTCTGCTCTGGAGAGGTCTCATCTGGAGTACTGTGTCCAGTTCTGGGCTCCCCAGTTCAAAAAAGGCAGAGATCTCCTAGAAAGAGTCCAGCAGAGGGCCACAAAGATGATAAAGGGCCTGGAGCATCTCTCTTATGAGGAAAGGTGGAGTGCAGTGGGTCTGTTTAGCTCAGAGAAGAGAATACTGAGCGGGGATCTTGTCAATGTTTATAAATGTCTAAAGTGCTGGAGGCAAACAGATAAGGCCAGATTCTTTTCAGTGGTGTATGGTGACAGGACAAGGGACAATGGCCACAAAGTGGAACATAGGAATTTCCAGACAAATATACTACTTCCTCAAGGGTATATGATGATTGTTCATATTCCATACCACAAAGTTGAGCTGCCTTTTTTTTTTTTCCATATCGCTACAATCAATTCTGATAACTGAAAACATTATATCATCTTTTCACATTTCAGAAATATTTGTCATTTGATTTGCCAGGTAAATACATCACTTGAATGAAATTTCTCAATATGAAAAGTGCCAAATTTCTACGTAAACTGCACATTTTTTTAACATGCCTACCATCTATGTTTCTCTTCCTTTAACGTTAAATTTCTTGACAAAATATTCCTTCTTCAAACATTATTGGAATATTTCTTTAGCTTACTGCATGGAATAAAATGTAGCAGAGAGCTCAGCACTGTTGAGCTTAAGCTTGAAATTGCTTGTTTAATGCTAGCTTAGCCAGCTTTTTTGATCCTGAGATGAGTTTCTAAGACAGAATTTTAATGTTATACTGTAAACAAAACAGCAGAGATATCTGGTACAATTCAGTATATTTATACAGAAGTAGTGGTGCTAGTTTCACCTTGTACGTGATCAGACAGATTTTCTTCTGCTTAAGATTTACAACTCTAGAGTTTTTGTGACCCCATAACAGTGACATATACATTAAGCAACTATAAAATGTCTTAATGATTTCTCTTTAAATAGGCAATACAAATATGAATGTAAAATGAAATATTCCCCCACAAACTGTCATTAGTAGCAAACTTTTCCAGGTTTGGTAACTTAGGGTTGCCTTCTAAAAATCTAGAGACTGATTATTGGTACCAGAAAACAGAAGAAAATGAATAGTCTCTTTCATTCCATTTTTAGCATGAAAAGCTATTCACAAGCAACTGTAAAAACAAAGCAAATGAATAGGCAACTGGAAAATCTATGCACATGGAGCAAGTCTATCAATCCCTAGGCAATAGTCTCAGTCTTCTTCAGAGTGAGCTCAGCTCATGTGGTAATTATTTTCTAGCCTAGGATCTCCTCACTTTCCATATATGCATCTCATTCACAGATTCTGGTGAAAGCACCATCCCCCAGGTAGTTGGGAAACTATCATCAACACTTAGGGCTGCTTTTGATTTCATGTAGAAATAAAAGCACCTCTACTGCATACTGTGTATGCACATTATCTTTTGGCATGAGTCTCTGTAAGGAAACAGCTGGTCACAGCATGAACTGATAATTGAGCACATGGTGGAGAGGTGTGGCTGGCCTAGGGAATACAGGTAGATCACTTCCACCTGTGACCGGAAGGGGTGGACCTTGGGCAGGGGTGCCCCAGGCTTAAATAAAAGCCCGCCAGGCAGAGAAGGGAGAAGCCTGAGAGTGAGAAGACTGGAAAGGAGCCTGAGAAAGAAAGAGAAGATCAAATGATGCAGTCGTAAGAGTTTGGGGACGTTTCCCATTACACTTGGCATCACGGACAGGATTAGATACTGTGTGCAGGGAAACAAGAGAGAAGGTAGAAGGCTGTGATCATAGAGTTAAAATGATTACTGTATGTGATCTTGCTAGCCTTTGGGACTCTTGTTGCCCAAAAGTATGATATGGGTGATGAAGATGTAATAGATGATGAAATTGTTGAATACTGTGGTGGATGGGAGGTCCATGACTACGAGCTTCTAGAAGACAAGTATGTAAAGTGCCCTGATGGGGACCTGAAGACCTACTTTACTGATAAAATATACCTTTATGAGGCATTTTGGCCCAAACCAGTGCCATTTTGGGGCAGGCTAGGAAGATTTGGGAATTTGGTGTCAAGAATAGAAGAACGGAGGCCAGCGGCAAAGCAGAAAGGAGACTTTAGAGAAAGGAAGAAGGAAAAGGAGTGGTGGCCAGNACTTTAGAGAAAGGAAGAAGGAAAAGGAGTGGTGGCCAGCAATGAGGCAGCAAAAGAAATTCAGAAAAGAGAAAAAGCCAGAGAAAAAGGGAAAAATCAAGGAATATTGGGGAAAAAATGGAGAAGAAGAAAAAAGAATGGAAAAGGAGAAGAAAAAAGAAAAAAAAAGAAATCTTGAGTTTAGTTTTCTATTTCTTTTGAAATTAAAGAAGATTAGTTGGTTTTGGATGTAATGATGCCTGTTGTGAATTGTTAATATGTGAAATGTGTTGTACTACATATGCCTCATGAATCTAAGTAAGATGAAGTTAATTTAATGTACTGATGACCAGAAAGTTAACATTATAATTTGTCTGGAAAATGTTAAAGAGAAATTTTGTGTATAGCCTAATGGGGGCCTAGTGAGGTAAACAAAATAGTAAGAAAGTGTATGGTATGACATTATATGCCCACCTGAAGGGGTCAAAACAGGTGGGATGAACTATAGACTAATAACAGCATATGGCATCTTCACTGCGAAGGTGTGGAAACAAGTTTAGAAACAGACACATTCTTTGAAGAAATGGAAAGAAGGAAAAAGGGAAAAAAAAAAGTGGTCCACAGCCTGTGCAGTGTCAATGTATATGGAAGGAAGTGTCTACGTACCCGGATGGAGTTAGCAATTATGCTGTATGCTTTGTAATTGATGAGGAAGTGAAGGGGGACGGTGGTGGTCAGGACTGCCTCAGTGAGGAACCGGCCCCAGGCAAGGGACAGTGGTGGTCAGGAGTGCCTCAGTGAGGAACCGGCCCTGAAAAGGAGGTGAAGCTGCTGTGAGCTCTACTCCTTGTTGGACACTCCTAGCCATGTATGTTGCAGATGCACTGCTGTAGAGACAGGAGAGTTGCAGAGTATAAAGAAGGAATGGGAAGAAGAAAGATCTGTAGAGTGTGAAGAAGGTGGACTTTGAAGATGTATTTTTGGCCCAGGAACTGATGTTTATGTAAATGACATTGTAATGTATACATACCTGTAATTCTATTGTAAGATCTGTAACCAATATTGTAAAGAATAATGGTAAAACATTAACATGCTCAATCACCTGCTCATGCTGTGAAGGGACGGAGTGTAGAGAAACAGTTGATCCCAGCATGAACTGATGACTGAGCACATGGTGGAGGGGTGTGACTGGCCTGGGGAATACAGGTAGATCACTTCCACCTGTGACCAGAAGGGGTGGACCTGGGGCAGGGTTGCCCCAGGCTTAGATAAAGGCCAGCCAGGCAGAGAAGGGAGAAGCTTGAGAGAAAGAGAAGATTGGTGAGAAGCCTGAGAGTGAGAAGACCGAAAAGGAGCCTGGGAAAGAAAGAGAAGATCAAATGACGTAGTCATAAGAGTTTCAGGACATTTCCCATTACAGTCTCACTGTCATCTGTGTTTTATAATGTAGGTCTTCAGTAAACCTAAGGACTGGTCACAAATGGAACTATTAACAGAGATTTTGCCATTCCAGCATCACTGCTGACAGAAGGTAACTTAAAGCCTATCTATTTATACAATTTATCCCAGGATGCCATAGACTGCCATATCAGTATTGGAATTTGTTAAGGCTCAAAGTATATTCTCTTCACTGGATCTGAAATTTACAGTTACTCATGTTTTAATTAAAATGCCACTGTCTGTCTAAAGTAATCTTGTTTATTAATTGTTTCATCTCAACTGCCACTGGATAACAACAAAGATCTTCATTATCATACTCAGATAATAGAGTTTAAAGCATCTTTGGGCTTCATCATTATCAGTTATCACTAATAAATTCCCTTTAGGCTGCAGGCTATTTTATGCTTTCAAAGAGTAATAGAGATGTGGAGCAAATAAGCTGCCTGTAATTCATAGAGAGGTTTCATAAATGCATCTATCAATCACTACATTGCTAAAGGAATACTCTTGCTTTTCTAGAAAATTTTGTAAATCATACATCAAACACTCATAGAAAATAAAGTTGTTAGTTTAAGGTTTGCATGAAAAATAACTGCTTACATAAATTTTATTCCCAGTTTGAAGAAAAAATACACTACATCAAGTTTATTTTCCCTCTATGGTTGATTTAAAAAACAAAGCTCTTGAAGAGATCAACACATTTTATTCTACACATCTGAGAAGCTGTGAGGACTCAGATTCTATTTAATATGGCATGTAGTATATATGAGTTACAGTCTTGCTTAGTTTGGCTAGAAATGGACCAAAAAGACAAATTATCTGTTCCTTTGTCATCATTTCTAAAAATCAATTAACAGTTAGTGATCCAAGATTAACATAGCCACTGAGAGGAATTTAGCTCCTCTTTTAGACTGTTTATGCAAATAGAAATGATTTCACTTTTATAATAAAAAGAGATTATTTTCAGTGGGTCACTGTGATTGTCTAGAAAGGGTGGCATAGTAGAATGTGATGTCACTGTTAGCAAAATGGTATTCTGAAGAAAAACAATTACATTCTGGTTTTAAGACACATTTAAACGAAAAATTGAATTTCACAGCATGGGAAACAAGTGCTCTACAGAGCATTTTTAATTTATGTTTGTTGTTAAAATTAGCAAGCTTTGTAAATTTAGTCTGAAATGAGTCTCCAAATGCACAAGATTTCACTTACTTGGAGTTGAGGCTGATCAGCTCTTCCACAGCTGGCACCAACATTCTGTCCATCAAATTCGTAACTAGACTGTAAAGGATCAGAAAAGCAGTTGCTTTTTGCTCCCACCTGGAACAAAACACTGTGTCAGATACTTTTTCTCATAGCCTTCCAATTCCAATAAAACATTCATTGTCATCTTTGCCTGTCACATTAAGGATTAATCAAAGATCACAACAACGGTATTTGATGTAACTGAGAATTTGCTCTAAAACACTATTTTTCAACATAGTCACCACTGTTACCTATGCATTTTTGCCAGCAATGAACAAAAGCCTGCAAGCTGTGCTCAGGAAAATCCACACTGACCCGCTGTTGCTATCGCCACTGCTGAAAGTCACCACCCACCGCCTCACTGCGCTCACATCCAGTGTTTGGTCTCCATAAACATTCCACAAGCATCAATGAACATCAATAGGTGCCATTTTTTCCACATGGAGGAATTCAGTTGCACACCTTTGCTTCATACACGCTTCCCTGTCAGACACCATTTTGTTAGAATGCCCCTATGCTGCCATCTGTCTCACGGCAATAAAATGTAAATGAATATTGGCGGGAAGGTTCATCCTCACTGCCATACCACCAACACCCACCTTTGACATTGTGAGCCAACATAATAAAACAGGAGGTATTAGTTTCAGAGCAGCCTTCATACATGCCTCAGCTATTCTGCAACATAACACAGTTTTTTACATAAAGCATGAATTTTCACAAACACCTCTTTAAAACAACTTTATAGTAAGATTTTATGCTATGCTAGCTCTAAGGACAAGGTAACAATGTTCAAAAATAATAGTTTATAAAAATTTCAGATCTTTACCCATCAACAGTCTTTGCTGTTCAGGGTATATAACTTGTGAATTAATTACAGGTTATAATACAGCTGGACAAGAAGAATGACTATAGCTGGTTCCTTAATGCATAAAAAACAGTGCTTAGACAGACTAAAAGTCTGAAAAGCTTTTGCCCTTCCATTTATAGTGTAGCCAGCTGAGAGAACTGAACTGTGTTATGTGCAATTGATATTTTATGTATTAATGCTATTTTCTCGAAGGTAAATCACACATTTTGGTTTCTTCAGGGAAAAAAAAAGTGTAAGTAGAGTTTGTAGGAATATTACATATGAACAATGTATTCAAATATGTTGTGGTTTAAAATGGCAAGTGGCTAAACACCACACAGCCTTTCACTCATTCCTCCTCCAGCTCAGTGGGGTGGGGGAGATGTAAAGTTTACAATGGGAATTTGGTTCGCAAACCTTTGCAATGAAGAATCTCTTTTCAGTATTTAAACTGGTAAATTTTCTTCTCTATCACGAACTGTATTGTGTTTACATGACAAAGTGTTGGTAGCAGGAGGGCTTCAGGGGTGTCCTCTGTAAGAAGACACCAAGGGCTGTGCCCACTCACACTGGACAGAGTCAGTTATAGCTGGTGCCAAAGTGGACCCACCCTGGAGCACAGCTAGGCCCAACAGAAAAGTTGGTGGCAACTCAATGGTGACATAGACAATAAAAGTTAGAAGATGCTGCATAGATGTTGTGAGTGAGAAAAATGACAATGAGAAAGAAACAGCCCTGCAGCTACCTAAGTAAGCAAAGGCGTTGAAGGAGATGCTCCAGGCACCATCAAGTAAGGATTCCTCTGCAGGATGTGGAGAAGACTATGGTGAATCAGGCTGTCCCACTGCAGCCCATACAGAAACCAGTCAAAACAGATATCCCTATGGAAGTCCATTAACGACCCCACACCACAGCCAGCTGAGTGTGCCCTAAAGGAACCTGCAGCCTGTGGAGAGCCCATGCTGGAGCAGTCTGCTTCTACTAAAGGACTGCACTCCACAGAAAGGATCCACACTGGAGCAGTTTTTGAAGAACTGGAGCCTGTGGGAAGGAACCATTGATGCAGTTTAAGAAGGACTGTGTCTTATGGGAAGAGCGCATACTGAAACAAGGAAGTTGTGTGGAGAAAGAAATAGTAGAAATGAACTGACTGCAATCGCTATTTCCCATATCCCTGTGCCACTAAGGGAAAAGTGGGTAGAAGTCAGAAGTGACTAGACTAGAACAGAGAAGAATGGAAAAGACATCAAAGATGACCTAGTTTTATCTCCCCTGCCGTAGGCAGGGTTGCCAGACACTAGGTCAGACACTAGATCAGGCTACCCAGGGCACCACCCAACCCAGTCTTGAACACTTCCAGGGACAGGTGTGTAACGGAAAAGGTCCCAAAACTCTTACAACTACACCATTCATTTCATATGGAGCCAGGGTCTCTGCTGCACATCATCCTCTGTTCTCTCAGCTCCTTCCCTATGCTGCTGCTTCTCCAACTGCTTTCCAATCTTCTCTCTCTCAGTCTCCTGCCTCTGTCTTTTCTCTCTCCAGTTACTTTCCAATTCTCTCTTTCAATCTACTTCCTTCTCTGCCTGGCTGGCCTTTATCTAAGCCTGGGGCAACCCCGCCCCAGGTCCACCCCTTCTGGTCACAGGTGCAAGTGGTCTACCGGTATTCCCCAGGCCAGCCACACCCCTCCACCATGCGCTCAATCATCAGTTCATGCTGTGATCAACTGTTTTCCTAGAAGGTGATTGACAACTTCTCTGGGCAGCCTGTTCCAGCACCTCACCTCTGTCTCAGTGAAAAATTTCCTCCTACTATCTAATCTAAATCCCTCCTATTCCAGTTTCAAACCATTCCCCCTTGTTCTATCACTATCTACCCTTGTAAAAAGTTCATTTTCCTCCTGTTTATAAACTCCCTTTAAGTATTGGAAGGCCGCAATGAGGTCTCCCCAAAGCGTTCTCTTCTCCAGGCTGAACAAGCCAAGCTCCCCCAGTCAGCCTTCACAGGAGAGGTGCTCCAGCCCTCTGATCAGATCTGTGGCCCTCCTCTGGACCTGCTTCAACAGCTCTTTATTGTGCTGGGGTCCCCAGACCTGGATACAGTATTCCAGATGGGTCCTCACGAGGGCACAGTTCAGAGGGACAATCACCTCCCTCCCCTTGTTGGCAGCTCATCTTTTGATGCAACCCATGATACTATTGGTTTTCCGGGCTGCAAATGCACACTGATGGCTCATGTTCAGTTTTTCACCTACTAGAACCCCCAAGTCCTTCTCGGCAGAGTTGGTCTCAACTAATTCTTCTCCCAGTCTGCACATATATCTGGGATTGCCCCAACCCAAGTGTAACACCTTGCACTTGGCCTTGTTAAACCTCATGAGGTTCACATGGGTCCACTTTTCATGCCTGTCCAGGTCCCTCTGGATGGCATCACTTCCTTGTGTTGTATCAACTGCACCTCTCAGCTTGTTGTCGTCAGGAAACCTGCTGAGGGTGCACTCAATCCCATCATCTATGTCATTGATAAAGATGTTAAAGAGCACTGGTCCCAAGATGGACCCCTGGGGGACACCGCTCATCACCAATCTCCACCTGGACATAAACCCACTGACCACAACCCTCTGGTTGCAACCATCCAACCAACTTTTTATCCACTGAGCAGTCCACACTTTGAACCCATATCTCTCTAATTTAGAGATAAGGATGTGGTGGGGACCATGTCAAAGGCCTTGCAGAAGTTCAGATAGATGACATCAGTTGCCTTCCCTTTGTCCACCAATGCTATCACTCCATCATAGAACGCCATCAGATTGGTGAGGCACTATCTACTCTTTATGAAGCCATGCTGGCTGTCATGGATCACCTGTTCATTCCTCATGTGCCTTAACATGTTTTCCAGGAGATCTGCTCTATGATCTTTCCAGGTGCAGATATGGGTTTCAACAGCCTGTAGTTCCCTGGTTTTAACTTTCTGCCTTTCTCAAAAATGGGAGTGATGTGTCCTTTTTGCTAGACATAGAGGACTTTGTCTGACAGCCACAACTTCTCAAATGTGATGGAGAGTGGCTTGGCAGCCATATCAGCCAGCTCCTTCGGAACTGTAGGATGCAAATCATCAGGCCCCATAGACTTCTACATATTCAGTCTCACAAGGCGATATCAGACTTGCTCTACTCTTACAGTGGGAGTGATTTTGCACCCCAGCTCCCGTTTAGAGGGTCAGGGGGTGTGAGGTTTAAAGATTTGAGAGACATAAGAAAGCTGACCACCACTGAAGACTGAGGCAAAGAACTCGTTGAGTACCTCAGCCTTCTCTGTGCTGCCACATGATGCCAGTGAAAGGCTCATGCACTCTGTGCAGCTAGAAGTCTGGATGGCTACATGGTTGCCTCAGAATTCTTTCAGGGTTTCAGCATCCTTTGTGATGGGGTCAGGTGTCCTGACTTTCCTTTCAGTGTATACTATGAGTAGGTCTTTATCCTGGGAGGGTAGTAGTCCCATATAATAGGGTAATAGAATGGTATAGGGTAATAGAACAGAGTAGAACAGAGTAGAACAGAACAGAACAGAACAGAACAGAACAGAACAGAACAGAACAGAATAGAATAGAATAGAATAGAATAGAATAGAATAGAATAGAATAGAATAGAATAGAATAGAATAGAATAGAATAAGAATAATTCAGTTGGAGGGGACCTTCAGAGATCATCTCGTCCAAATGCCTGACCACTTCAGAGCTAACAAAAAGTTAAATAGACATTGTTCAAATGCCTCTTGACAGGCATTAACCACCATTAGAAAGCCTGTAATACTTTTTTATCACCCCCATGGTAAAGAGCAGAGCCAATGAGTCTCTCTGAGAGCAACTTAAAGAAAGAAAAAAACTGCTAGACAACAGTAGCTGGGAGAGGGAAGTGAGGAAATGTAGAGAGATACAGCCCTGCAGACACCAAGGTCAGTGAAGGAGCGGGAGGATGTGTTCCAGCTGTTCCAGTTTCCTTGCATCCTTTTGGAGAGATGCCATGCTGGAGCAGAGGATGAGAGCGAAGTAGTAGATGGCAAAGTTTTATGGACTGAACACACACCTCTTTCCTCATCCCCATGTGCCACTCAGGGGGAAGAGGTATTAGAGGATGGATTGAGGTGGAAAGAGGTTTTAGTTTGATTTTACTTTCTCGTTGTAGTGGTTTCACAACAATGGCCAACTCTGCCACATTGCTCTCATTCCTCCTCCTCAAAAGAGGTGGGAGAGAAACTACGATGGGAAAAAACCTCTAAAGGATTATTTAATTAAAGGAAAAAGAAAAAGAAAACAAACAAGCAAAAAACAACAACAAATATGCAAAGGCCATGCAGAAGCAAAGAGGGAACACAGTTATTCTCTACTTCCCATCAGCAAGCAGTACTTGATATTTGATAACATCTTTGGAAGAAAGGCCTCAATATTTGCAGTGCTTGTTCAGGAGGACAGATGTTTTCATGATGAGAGCTGCCCCTCTTTGTCCTCCCCTTGCTTTCATTCTTGAATGTGACATCATATAGTATGGAATATCCCTTTGAATTGTGTTGCCTCCCTACTTCCTGCCCACCCCGAGCCTACTGGCTTTGGTGGGGTTGGAGGGAGCCTTGATACTGTGTCAGCACTGCTCAGCAATAGGTAAAACATTGGTGTGACATCAGTGCTGTCCTAGTTACAAGTGCTAAGCACAGCACTGTTTGGGCTGCTGTAGGGAAAGTTTACTGCATTCCAACCAGATAGACCCAGTATACTCACTACTCTAGTCTGTTAGTAATAGGCAATAAATTATATCCATCTCCCTACATCGAGTCTGTTTTGCCAATGACAGTAATTGGTGAGTGTTGCCTCTGTCCTTATTTCAAACCCTTTTTCATATTTTTATCTTCCCTTTTTCATTTGAGGAAGAAGAGTGAGAGAGTGGTGTAGTGGAGTTTAGTGAGCCATCAGTGAGAAATCACCACATCAATAAAACCTTCAGTCACCACCACTGAAAGAATCTTATATGGAAATACTCTATACACATGAAATGATTCTGTGGGCCTTATTGAGATGATTTCATATTGAACTAAAGATTTCTGTTATTTGCTGAATGCTTATAAACAACCATTAAATAACTTGTTACATTTACTCTAAAATAAAGTTCGTAAATGCCAATCAAATGGAAATTCGTTAGGTGAAGTGAAGGACTCCTGGGGCTAAATTAGAGTTATAGATCAAATTCAAATACTATCTCACAAACATGTTTGAAAGACTCAAACTAGTCTGCATACCCTCTGAGTTTTAGATCAGTTAAACCATTTGGCTAATCAAACTTCTAAGTGTTACGCCGGAGCCATTGCACAACTCTTAATTCTAATGTGATTTTCAGAGGCTTTGGTACAAAATTCATTTGAGGAAAATTAAAATTAAAAAAAAAAAAGAAGAAGAAGAAAAAGAAAAAAGATAGTCATCATGGAGTTTCATTATATTAAAGATGAAATTAAAATTAGGGCTTTACTTTGTCTGAAGTGATGTATAATTTTCATATGTAGTTAAAGGAAATATTTTTATGAGAATACCTTTTGCTGTTTTTTTCATTCTCACTTTTTCTTAGTGATCAAGCATTGACAAGTACTGATCAAGATGCAATTTCAAAATATAAAAATATAAAGCAGTATGGGTCATGTTAGGGTATGAAAACCGATGAAACTTTCCAAAGGTGTACTGTAATTTTTATATCATCTCTACAACATACAAGGCTAGAAAGGATTACTGGATTACCCGAGTATTATGAAGAACCCTATAAATGTAGCTTTCCTGACACTATAATTGTTTTTATTAGGGTGAATAAGTCACTGCGTTCTACAGCTTTCTTCCACTGTGCCAGAAATCTGTGTCTGTCATTGCCCATCTGCAGTCATTCTTGCATATTAGGCTATAAGGAGCTCCTATTTGTGTTTCATAAAGATACCGGAAAAGTTATATTCCAGCCTTCTGTAAGGGCTAGCCTTACCTTTTCACATTATCCAATAACTTGTGGCAGGCATTCTCAGGACTGGAACACAAGGATCATTTTGCAGCCTTCAATACTTTTAATGACTTCTACGTACATCTTGTACACCAGTTTTCTTATGGTGTGATGTAGTAGTTTGTTGACTGCCACAGAGATGGTCATGACAAAATAATATGTGAACTCTACCTTGATTCAAGCGTTTTGTTTGTTAACTGAAGGTAATTATGCAATAATAAATAAAAATAATAAACCTTCCTTAAATCCTCTTTTATTTACAGCAACATCAAATGGTAGCATAACACTCTTCACTCGCAAGTGACCTATCATACACACTATTTACAGTGCCAAGCAGAAGTCAGATTCCCATGGGCTCAAATCAGGCACACAGGACACAGCTGAGATTTTCAGTTGCTGGTGGTGTTTCTGGGAAAATGGTTATAGGCAAGGACAGAAATACCAAACAAGCAGAAAAGGAGAGATAAAAAGAGTGAAAAGCAGCAGAGGGGTACACCAAAGTCAGAAAGCGAGGAGAAGGAGTTCCTCTGGGCACTGGAGTAGGTATTTCCACCTGTAGCTTATAGGGAAACACATCAGAGCAGATATTCACATTGCAGCCTGTGAAGGAGTCCACACCATAGTAGATGGATATGCTGTGAAGTAAACTTCAGTCCATGTAGAGCACTTGCTGCAGCAGTCCTTCAAAGACTGCAGCCTGTGGTGAGGACCTCCAGTGGAGCAAGGGAAAAATGTGAGGAGAGAGAGGCAGAAAGGAACTGTTGCAGACTGACCACACTACCCATGACTCCTGCACCACTTAGGAGTTAGAAGAGCTGGAAGTGAAAGAGTGAAGTTGAGCCTCGAAAAAAGGAGTGAGATGGGGGGAAGGCATTTTAGCTTTCATCCTTGTTTCTCTCCATTCCAATCTAATTTTATTGTGTATAAGTTAAATCAGTTGCCCCCAGGTCAGAATGACACTAATTGGTAAGTGAACTTCCTGTCTTTACCTTGACCAAAAAGCTTTTTCATCATATTTTCTCTCCTTGTCCTATTGAGGAAGGGGTGTCTGAGAGAAGCTTGGTAAGGATTTGGCAGCCAGCCAAAGTTAACCCACAATAGCTTCCACACCTTTAGTATAAGGTCTGATAGATTTTCTTTCTTTCAGCCTACTGGTGTAATGACTGCATGTCATTACGCATGTATGTCATAAGGAATGTTTCTCCCCTACTAAATTGCAGAATCAAGTGAGATCTGCATGGACTCTTCTGTTCCAGGTTTTTAATAGTGGTAGTGTATTATTACATGAAGTATACTCAGATAATCCAAACTAATCTAAGTTCAATTATGACACTTCTTGTCAAGAAGAAATAAGTTTCATATTTGTTCTGATCTTAACATTTCAGAGCTGAAAAATCATTTTTAGATTATGACACTTAAGAAAACTAAGATGATGATAAAAATGTTACAAACTCCCTAGCAGACTAAGCAGACAAAATTTTCTATTGGAATAAAAATTTTGTGAACAGCATGACTTCAAGCATGTCAGCAGATACACTAAAGAGGTCTCTAGGAAACACAGTTGTATGTATCTTTCCTTCTAGTCTATATCTGTATCTAGCCTCAGATTCTGCAGAGGATGAAGAGAAAAAAATATTTCTAAACATTTGCTCATCAAGACATGTATTCCTTCACTTTGCTGATGACTAGCTAAAACTCTGAAGCATTAAATTTGATTTTGTTACTAGTTTAATGTATAGATGTAAGTGCTAAGAACCTAAAAATGTCAATGTGTTAAATTTCATTTTCCCCACTAGTCTGGGAAGATGAGGACAAAAACAGGGAATCAGAGATTAAAAGATTTCAAGGTTCAAATGAGCTGAGGAGGTCCTATATCCATAAAAACCATGCACAGAGGTTATAAAATTTTCTGGTGTGAGTTTTTTCTTTGAAAGAGTTGTTACCAAATGATACTACATTGCAATATGTTGGCAATATTTAAGTATCTCATAACTAGAGCAGTTATTTCTGGTTTTATTATTGGACTAGTCTAAAAGTATTTATATTGCCACTTACAGTACTCTAGACACTTTTTATTATAACCATAATGGTGACCAAATTGCTTATAATTATTTCCAAAGGTAAGGAAAAAAAAAAGGAATAAGTTCAGCAATTACTTTAATAATCATAGCCTGTAAATCTAGGGCCAGCTTCACAGTTTATAAGCATTGATGTCTGCAAAGGATACAGTAAGATACCTACAGAAATGACAAATCTTTGAAAGTGAGAGGAAAGACAGAAAAGATAAGAAATTTAACACACATAGTCTCAACATACTACCAAATTCTTATTTAGAACATACTTATTTACTACTGTGAAAGTAGAATGATGTTCATTACATATGAACAAATGCATGCAAGTTTGTGAAGGAGATAATAATGAAGGAATAATAGTGCACCCGGATAAATTAGCCAAACAAATTGTCCTCAGATATGCTGGTATGTAAGTTGGTAGTACCAGATGACATGAGGAAAGGCAAACCCAGACTAAATAGACTGTTTCTTTCAATGTTTTTTCTATAACAGAGTCAGAGAGTCACAAATATTTTAAATGAAGGGAACCCTCAGATGGATCTTTTAGTCCAGCATTCCACTCAAAGTAGACACAACTTACATTGGGTTGTAAGTAGTTTGCCTAGTCAAGTTTTGGACAGAGTCAATTAGAACAAGAAATTTCAGGTATTTCCACTCACAGAGCTTAATTACCAGAAAAGTATTAAATATAGTACAGCTTCCGAGACTTTACTAGAAGCTATTGCTTTGTAAACTATAGAAGTTACAGCTGAATAAGGGATACAAAGGTACTTCCAATCTCTGTTTTTATTTCAAATTTTGAAAGCAAACTTTTCCTCTGTTGAAAGATAAGGAGTTTCTACATTTGATTTGAAAATTGAACAATTCACCACTCCTCCAAATTTCCCGTTCAACCCAGGCCTTCTGTTGAAAGAGTCTCAATGTTTTTCTGCTTTTTCTGTTTTTCTGCTACTGAATATTACAACAAATACAGATATATTACCGATTTCTCGATATGTCCTTATGTACACAAATCAGAAGTTAAAAAGTCCTGCTTTTAAGTAATACGTACAATCCAAACAGAAAGAGACATAAATTAAGGAGTAAAAAGGTACAAAATAAAAAAGTACATTACAGTGTAAGTATACGGTTAATTAAAACCTTTTTATGTAAGAGATCAGCCAGACATCTAGAGGGAAAAAAAAAAAAACAGTAATTGGAAGCCAAGTAGAATTTACTGGGCTTTGGGATCTGAAGAAAACATGCATTCAGCTTTAGAATTTATAAATTATTTTAATTTATGTATTTGGTTTCTTTGGCATCAAGCAAATAATATGTTTGGATTTTGTGGGCTTTTTATGGTAAATGCTTGACCAACACTGATGATATAAAATAACAGAATTATTGAATCATCCAGGTTGGAAGATCATGAAGTGTAACTATCAACCTGACCTACTGAGTCTTATGAATGAACCACATCACATCCACACACATCTTACATCCACGGATGGATACTCCATCACTTCCCTGGGCAGCGCTTTCCAATGTTTAGCACACATTACATTTGGAATGAAAATTCTGTCAAATGCTCTAAAACAGTTCCTCAACTATAGCTTAACTAAACTTCTGCACTGTTTGGCACTATGGATGTTAAGTGAAATTCATTTACAGTACTTCTGAAGATATATGCTTAGATAACAACAAACCTTACTGAATTTCATAATAAGATACAAACTTTATTCTGCAAGGATAACAATCATTAAAAATGTTAGTAGTACTGCTGAACACCTTGTTCATCCACCTAAGTCAGTACAGTGCATTTACTGTTCCCTTCAGATCATAAGATGTACTTTCGAAATGAACTAGTGAACTGTGGCCAGATGCATCAGATGTTCTCTAACTTCCCATTTGCACTGACAAATATTGAGGTTGATTTGTCTAGAACAAAAAGAAGATACATTACCAGAGAAGAATGTAATTACAGGTATGTTCTGATTTAATTTTGGAAATCTTAATCTGTGCATAAGTAATCCCTGACTAAAGAATGGTTGTACTTTTAAAGTAATTACTTGAATCACCACATAAGAGTGGCACTAAAACAGTTTTCAAAAACCATATAGATAGATCTCATTTTTAGACTCCATTAACCACTGATAGTTTTTTAACTTTCATTTGTAATAAATAAAGCAAAATAAAAGATATCTATTTAAAAAAAATTAAGACAGTCTTCTATGCGTTATCTACTGAAGTAGACTTACTCCAGCAATAGCTGTGACTGGGAAAATTTGAATTCAGTAACATTAGGTGTAATAGACTCTGGATGACATTTGTATTTGTTTCATATCAAATATTGTGCAGTCTCTGATCCACTATCTTCTATGATTTATTTTTGTGAACAAATTTGGAAATTTAAAATGACTGTTGGCAACACATACAAAGATATTCAAAAGCTACAATGTCTTATATTAGGAATTAGCATATCTACAGTCTGTTCTCAAGATCTGGGGAACAGTGAATATGTTACCCACACACAATGAGCATTGAAGTTGCGGTCTATATTAACAACCGTTCTAACATATTTTATTTACAGAAGAGCATCTCTTTCACATCAGGGAACTAAAATATACTTGCTTTGCATACAGTCCTTGGTTCTAAAACTTCAATTTCTGTCTGGAGTGTCAAGTTTGTATTATAAATTATTAGCTGAAGAGCTTATTTACTGAAGTGACACTTCCAACTTTGTCAGTAATAAAATTTTCATTTCACTTCAGTCATTCTTGTGTTTTGTTTGCTCTTGAGTTTGGGCTGCCCTGAGAGCGTCCTGGTCTGCCCTGTTCCCTTCCTGGTGGTAGCAGGACGGGCTTTGGCTATGAGGTCCTGTCCTGCTGGCCTCTAGGGAGACCCTGTTTCACATGGCACCATGACATGTATTGTGCAAAGTTAGGTCACAGGAATATGTTTTAGGTAACATTCAACAACTTTTTTAATTATTTGGACTATGAGATAAAGTGTACCTTTCCAGCAAAGATGGTCAACAGCTTCTTGAACTGCCAGCAGCTTGAGGGAGGTAATCCCCTCTACTCAGCACTTGGAGTGCTGTGTCTAGTTCTGGGCCCCCAGTACAAGAGATATGAGGACACTGGGGATAGGATAATGAGCAGACACTAAAATGATTAAAGGATGGGAGCTTCTTTTCTATGGTAAAAGCTGAGAGAGATGGGATTGTTCCACTTGGAAAAAAGAAGGCTCAGGGGCATCTCATCAATGTTTTTAAATACCTGAATGGAAGGTACAAAGAGGACAGAGCCAGATTCTTATCTGTGGTGCCAAGTGACAGGACAAAAAGCAACGGACACAAACTGGTACACAAGAGGTTCTCCATGAACAACAAGAAACATGTTTTTTATTATGTAAGTGACTGAACTCTACAAAAGGTTGTTTCCTCCTGCTGTACAGTGATACGGTCAGGATTCCCTGTAGGAAGGAAACTACTACCCTTACCCACCACAGTTTTTTACTTTTTTATAACAAGAGGGATGGAGGAATAGAAGGGAGATGTCTTTCAAGCTCTGTGTCAAAGTTATAGGATATATTCTGAAAAAGCACAACTAGCCTTACTGAAATACTTTCAGAATAAAACAGGCATCTTACTAGAAGTAAAGGGCAGGCTGTCTCAATCACTGTGAAGGCTCTGAGACCTTTGCAATATTAGATTGGCTAACTGCTCTATTCCCCTTGACATGAATTTTAAGATACTAATTAGTTTGAACAGGATGTCCTGTTCAGGATTTTAAAAATAATAAATAAATAGAATCATAGAATAGAATTACAGAATCATCAAGGCTGGAAAGGACCTCCAAGATCATCTAGTCCAATCGTTCACCTACCACCAAGATTGTCGACTCAACCATGCCCCTCAGCTCCACATCCAGGTGTACCTTGAACACCTCCAGGGACAGTGACTCCATCACCTCCCTGGGAAGCTTGTTTCAGTATCTGACCACTCTTTTGGAGAAGAAATTTTAACTAATATTCATCCTGTACCTCTCCTGGCACAACTTGAGGCCATTCCCTCTAGCCCTATTGCTAGCTACCCAGGAGAAGAGGCTGACCCCAACCTCACCACAACCTCCTTTCAGGCAGTTGTAGAGTGCAATGAGGTCACTCTAAGCCTCCTCTTCTCCAGATTAAACAATCCCAGCTCCTTCAGCTTCTCCTCATAAGACTTGTACTCCAGATCTCTCACCAGATTTGTTGCCTTCCTCTGGACGTACTCCGGGCCTCAACGTCTTGTAGTGAGGGGCCCAAAATTGAACACAGTACTCAAGGTGCAGCCTAACCAGAGCTGAGTACAGGAGGATGATGACCTCCCTGGTCCTCCTGCTGGCTACACTATTTCTGATGCAGGCCAGGATGTCGTTGGCCTTCTTGGCCACCTGGGCACACTGCTGGCTCATGTTCAGCCAAGCATCAATCAACACCCCCAGGTTCTTTTCCTCAGCACAGTCTTCCAGCCACAATCTTGAGTTAGATATTTTCTTGGTTGGTTTGGAAGATGGGAGATTATCTTCTTACAAGACATGGCGTCCAGACAATCTGATTTGCTGTTTATGTAAGATGAACATTCTTGATGAAGGTATACTAAGACAAGAAATATCTAGAGAAAATTAAAGACTGATTTATTTTGATAACAGAGAAAGGAACAACAAGGAGACAAAGCCTGCTGTCAGCAATCATACATTTTAGTCCAACAGATCATTTACTGACAGATTCTATATATTTGCAGGCACTTGGCTATAAGGATTATGTAGTAAATTGGCTTTGTATCAAAGGTAATTTTTTCAGGAGTATTTTCAATGCATTACTTAATTATTACTGTTATCATGGCTAAGTTATCACAGAGAGCTTGCATTTGAACTTGAATCAAAATGAAGTACATAAGCATGTAAAGTAATTCCTCTAAAGGAAAATTATAACTTAAAGCAATGTCTCTTGTTCATTTTGCCTACAGCAATTTAATTAATAAAAAGAAAAAAAGAATGTTGATTCAATGAACTCAGTGCATTCTCTCTTATAATAATACATCCTTAGCAATCGGGGTAGCAGATATAATAATAAAGTATATTTTTCCCCTAATTCATTAATGTAGAAGTTGAGTATATATTCAGTAGGAAGTTATTGTGACTTCGAAAGCAGCAGATCATTCTTCACTTGTGGCCAGGCATGGGAACAGGCTGCCCAGGAAGGTGGTGGAGTCACCGTTCCTGGAGGTGATCAAGAAACATGTGATACTTAGGGACATGGTTTAGTGGGCAATATTGGTGGTAGGTGGACAGTTCAACGAGATGATCTTAGAGGTCTTTTCCAGCCTTAATGATTCCATGATTCAAAAATCAAAAAGTAAGCACAGTGTTATGACTGCATTTACAGGGCTGCTCCGAAAGTTATGCCTCCAATTTTATTATGTTGGTCCATGATATCCGAAGCAGATGTTGGTGGTAAGGTATGAGAGGTTGAAGCTTCCAGACAATATTCTGTTAAATTTTTCAGCTGTGCAACAGATGGCAGCTGAGGGAGAGTCTGGCAAAACAGCATCTGACATGGAAGTGCCTATGAATTAAAGGTGTGCAATTGAATTCCTCTCTGTGGAAAAAATTGCACACTCTGATATTGATGCTTTCTGAGCATTCATGGAGACCAAATAGTGTATGTTAGCATAGTGAGGCAGTAAGTTGTGCATTTCAGCAGTGGCAAAAGTGACAGTGGGTCACCTCCAGTGGTGCAGATTTTTATGAGCACGGCATGCAGGGTCTTGTTCATTATTGGAGAAAATTCATAGCTAATGGGGATGACTCTGTTGAAAAATAGTGTTTTGTAGCTAAGAATTTTCTGTATCAAGTAGTGTTACTATGTTCTTTGTATCCATTGTAGTTTCCATGAAAACAAATAGGAGGGATAAATTTTGGAGTGGCATACATAGATTTTTAACAAAGAAGTCTGCACTATGTTGCAGCAAATCAGATCTTAGATTGTACATTTGCCCTAGGCTTTCATACAATGTATAAAACCTATGTCTTATTCAATAAAAACTCAGCCTTCTGTGTTGAACATTATGCTTTTAAATTGTTTCACTTCTGAACTCATTACATTACAAGTAATAAAGAGATCAAAACTGAGTTTCTCCTAAAGCAATTCAAATGTAATTCTGCTTGTTAGCTACAGTTCAAATCTGTTTCACTACATAAAACTAAAGAATCAAATATTCCTCTGGGTCTTAGTCTCAAAGCACTTTATATTCAACAAATAAAGGATTTGCTCAAATTTTCATCATAAATCAGGATTACCATGCAATTTCATTCTTCTCATATGATAAAGTCATTGTCAGAAAACTACAATGTACCTACAAGGTGGCAAAACTGAAATGTAAAGAGAAGTTTAGCAAGGACTTGCTAAACCTAATTGCATTGGTTATATTTTCAGAACCTCACTTAGATACATCTTCCAGAATCCTAGCACTCAAAATGATTAATCTAGAAAAATAAGAAAATATAAAAGTAAATAAATAACCCCCACATCTTTCAGTATAATCTATTCCTTCAGTATTACTGGAAGAACAGTGACTTTCCATTCATGGTCACTGAAATAGTAATGAGCAAGTTGTATCAGCTAAATGGATGTAAATTAATGGGCTGTAATGAGATTCATCCCAAAGTACTGAGAGCTAGTGGATATTAAAACTGGACCCCTCTCAAAAATTCACAAAATTTTTGGAGTCTAGATAGGCTCCTGACAACTGGAAGCTAGAGAATGTTACACACAACCACAAAAAGGACATGAGAGAAGATCCAGGAAATGAGAAACCTATTATATTAACCTCAGACAAGGTTAACTTCAGGAGAAGATTATCCTTGAGGATATTGAAAGGCAGTTAAGCAACAAAAAAATTGTCAAACATAGCCAACATGAGTTCAGGAAGACTCAGAACTGTTATATCATAGGTCTCAGAGGGACAAGGTAGGATGGCTTTTAGAGCTGGAGCGGTGAGATGGCTTAGTCTTTTCAGGAGAGATCGGGAGGGAAGGAAATGAGATGGGCTAGCTGTTTACATTAGGGAAGGTCTTGACTGGATGGAGCATAATTATAGTAGTGAACGGGTTGAATTCTGAAAAAGAGTCAGGGGAAAGGCCAGCAAGGGAAATATTTACAGACCCACCCAACTAGGATGAAGAAACAGATGAAATACCTTGTATGTGTCATGGTCACTGTCACTCATTCGCATGGGAAACATCAAGTTCTCAAACATCTTCTACAAATATGATGCAGAAAAGAAGAAATAAAACTAGGAGATTCCCAGAATTGTGGATGTCAACACCCTGACACAGCAAGTGAAGGAACTGACCAGGGAAAGTGCTCCACTTGACCTGTTGATTATAAACAGGACAGATCTCATGGCTGATGTGATAGTTGAAGGCAGTCCTGGGCATACTAGTCACAAGATTGTAAGAGTTCTCAATCCTTGCAGAAGCAAAGAGTACAGTCAGCAGAACTTTCAGAATGCTAAATTTGACCTATTTAGGGACCTGACTTAACAGACTCCTTCAGGAGGTAGTTCCAAAGTGCAATGGAGTTCAGGGGGGCTGGATATTCTTAAAGAACTAAGTGTTGCAAGTAAAAGAGCAGGCTGTCCCTACATGCTGAAAGAGAAGTCAGCAGAGAAGACCAGCCTGGATGAATATAAGAGTTTCTTCTGGAACTTAGGAAGAAAAAGAGCTTATAACCTTTGGAAGAAGTGGAATACAACACATGAGGACTGCAAAGATGTGATGTTATGCAGAGAAAAAATTAAAAGAACTAATACCTTGCTAGAACTTAATTTTGCTAATGCAGTAAAGAAGCAATAAAAAATGTTTTTATAAACAAGAAAAGGAGGAGCAAGGAGAATCTTCATCTCTTATTGGATGTGGAGGAAAATATGGTGATAAGAGATGAGGAAAAGGCTGAGGTAGTTAATTCATTCTTTAACTCAATCTTTATTAATAAGACCAATTGTACTTGGGAGAGCCAGCCCACTGAGATGGAACACAGAGACAGGGAACCAGGGAACAGAAAGAAGACCTTATAATCTAAGGGGAAATAGCCACCATTTGAACATACTCAAACCTATTCAGCCACTCAAGGATACAGAAGGAGCTGGAGGACGTGCTAAAAAGCCACTTACAGTTTATCAACAGTCCTGCCTATCTGGGGAGGTCCAAGTTGACTGGACATTAGCAAATGTCACAGAATCTTAGAGTGGCTTGGGTTGGAAGGGACTCTAAGGACAATCAAGTTCCGCCCTCCCTGCCACAGGCAGGGCTGCCAACCACTAGTACTACACCAGTAGAGAAAAAATTCTGACAAAAGAAACTGATTTTACAACTTTCATCCTCAGAAAGATTCATATCTCTATTAGGAAGCATGGGTGCTAGTTATTCCTAAACTTTTTGGGAATCCTACCATTATATGAGCTTGTGTGCTACAAGAAAAATTCATTGACTGGGAAAGAAGAATATTTTCTGTGTTAGGGAAAGGATATTTTTCCTTCCAATAGGTAAGCAAGAAGCTAGGAGGGCAAAAAGATGCAGATGGTAAAATTCAAGGAAGCTGTTATATATTATATTAATGAATTATTATCTTAATGAATTACAGCAACGTAATATGCCAGTAAACCTCTGCAAGGAAATAAATTCATCTTTGTCACTAAGTCATTTTGTTATGAATGTAAAACATCTTACTAATTGATTAATTTTATTCCTGGAAGATGAGAATTTTATTTATTTATTGCTTTACAACCACAGACTAGGAACTCATATCCCATCTGTATTTTCCACAGTCTTTTTGGATATCTGAGGAATGCCACTGACATTTTCCAGCATTGACTGCTACGATAAACAGCTGTATCTAGGTGTGCTCTCTTGGAATAAAAAAGACAAATTTTGACCCAAACTGTGCCAGCGATTTGGAGTGTGGGCTCTGTATAATAAAATATATGAGAGCAAAATAAAGGAGTTTTCTTCTGAATACAAATTTCCTTGCATTCATAGATCTCGACTGATACTTTATTTCATGCAGTTATGGTTTGACTCAGCAGATAGCTAAGTTCCACACAGTTATTCACTCACNTTCATACTAGACACTACGAGAAGCGTAACTTCTGTTAGAAACTAAGACACATGCTTATAATGCGCTTCATGTTCTGTATCAAACAAAATTTTTGAGGCCTCCGGATTTGCAGTTTTGTTTGTAATCATTTGGGACCAAACATGTTCTTATTTAAGAGTAAGAGAAAAAAAAAAAAGAAAATAAACACCATATATACTGATTATTTATTGTTTTTTTTTTTTTTTCAGAATATCTCATCTTCAAAGGGAGCTACTGTAATATATGAAAAATTACTGTTATTTATATTGAAATAATTTTCTTGGTTATAATAATGGTGTGTTTTACTGATTTGAATCAGTTCTGGCTGATTTTTAAAATGAATCAATTTTGTATGTAAATATGTTATTAATCTGTTGCTTCTCTTCTGAGGTCTGCAAGTGAAATAAATAGTCAATAAAATTATCCAGCTGATTAAGATTATTTCTTGGTCTCATAAATTGAGAAAAAAAAAAAGTAAAGGTCACAGGTTATTTTTTGTTTCTTACTGTGTTTTTGTGTTTGTTTTTTTTTATGGAGAATGGATGTTTTTTGTATGGGTTGTTTTTTGTACATAATAGTGAAATTTGTCTTCTGTACCCCAGACCTTTCAGGATATATACAATAAGAACTTCATAGAAAGATGCAAAACTGGCATCTTTACTCGGTGCATAGCTTCCAGATGTAATCTCTAACAGTAAAACTGTTAGAAGAAGAAAGGTCTCGGAAAGGACTAGGGCATGTATCCAATGGAAATGAAAACTGAAGAACATGGGAATGACTAACAAGGAGCTACGGGAAACAGAAAATGAAGTGGGAGTTTGTTGCAGAACGTGGAATTCAAGTTTAAATTAATCTTGGCTGCCATACAGGGTCATGCAGGTGGTCTTAAAATTAGTGAAGACAAAGCTTGCTCTGTAGTTAGTATGGAAGTGTCCTTTTCATAAAAAAAAAAAAAATTGAAAGGGAAAAATATGAAGGAGGGAAAATAAGACTAAAAGCCAACAAATTGGGGACTTGAGACATTATTCTTGAAAATTGTTTACCCTCCCTTAGTTCATTTTTGGAAGAGATTGTGAAAATATATTCTTAAATCCCCAAATTAGACTTGAAGTATATGGAAAATACTTCAAGTATTTGTTTACTTTGTTAATTAGAGGAGATTGAGTTGGAAAAATAAAAAGGAAGTTCTCAGTTTTAAGTGAAAAATATGTCATATCCTTTGATCAAGAACTGTGTAAGATAACATTCACTGTTGTCACAACATCCTGAATGATGGCAAACAGAACATCCCTTTTCCCTAGTTGTAATAAAAAGCTGAAGTCTCAATAAAGTTTTGCAAACAACAACAAAAATAATCAGATTTCAGGTAAGACTTAAATGAACAATTTCAATGCAAGGTCTTAAATTTTTTTATATTTAAATACCTTCATAATTTTGAAAATTATGCATAGCTTAATTTTGAAATGTAGTTTTTAGAAATAAAAAAGTTAAAACTAATCTTTCATTTATGACATAATGAAACAAATAAATCATATTGTTTAACTGGAGTAGGATTTAGATAATTTCTTGAACAAGGTGGAAGATAAGAACATGAAACACTCAAGGAAAAGTGTGTTAAACAAAAATTCTCTAAAATAACTTGTCGTCATACCCAAATAATAGCTAAGAAAGGAAGGTGCAGAGTACAGATTAAACAAAGGAAGAAATATTCATCTGCATGCTTCCCTTGCCAGAGAGTCCTTGGAGACAGTTACGCTATAATTCAATATTTCCTAAGAATACACTCAGTTGCTCAGTTTTCCATCATCTGTGTGGGCTGCCTTCCAGATCAGAACACGTGGGAAAGCACAGGGCCTAAGCTTCATGCTAGTCAGGGAGTTAAGCCAAAACTCTGAAACTGATAAATGGGAGCAGGGCCAACACATTCTTGGCTTTTAATGTCTGATTGTGTTTTTGGGGAACTAAACCAAGAAAATCTTCATAGGACTCCTAGGACAAATCCACCAACTGTGTTCTAAACAATGCTCTCACTGTACTATTGAGATATGGAAAGGACTAGTGAACTGAGCTGTCCATATTTTGGTGAAACACCCATGGATTTTTACAGAAGCTGTATCTAATGGAGTATGTGGATTAACCTCTCAGAGCTATATTGAATGCAACATGAGGGGTGAGGAGGTTAAGGTTCATTTGCAATGCCTTATTTTTCAGACTTTGATATTTATCACAGAGAATTCAACTTAGGCAGAATTTCCTTTCTAAAATGACAAGCACCACGGTCTAAAACAAACCTTCCTGCCTTCTGTACACCAGAACTTGTGTACTTAGATTTTACTGTTTTGATCAACCCAGTCTTAAAATTGATTTGGAAAAGAAGAAACAAAGGGAAAATTCCATGTTTGCAGAGGAAGTTCTCATTTTCACCCCCCCCTTCCCTTCCCTTCCCTT
>WBMW01004819.1:651-54533 GCA_013396635.1 Penelope pileata | reverse complement strand
CCTTCCCTTCCCAAACTTTCCCTTCCCAAACCTTCCCTTCCCATATCTTCCCTTCCCAAACCTTCCCAAACCTTCCCTTCCCAAACTTTCCCTTCCCAAACCTTCCCAAACCTTCCCTTCCCAAATCTTTCCTTTCCTCTCCCTTCCCTCTCCCTTCTTTTCCCTCTTCAATCTCTCTTCCCTCTCCTTTCTCTTTTTCCTTTTGACAGTTACCTAGCTAGTCTCATGAAGCAATATAGCATGATATGTGACAGTGCATTCAAGGTCACCTGTTTGCTGCTGTGGTTACTGGCGAAAAATGTCAGACTGAAGTGATTATACGTGTGTGTTAATTTATGTACCTATTTTAAATATGGCTGGTATGGGTAGTCTATACAAAACAGATTTATTTTAAATGTATGAGCTAATAAAAACTGCCAAAGTTTTCATATATAAAAGTAGTTCATATGCCATAGAGCTACCATGTTGAAATATATTCACTACATGCAGAAAGGAATTATAAGTTTTGCAGTTTGCTGTCCTGAATTAGCCCTGACATTTTATTCTAATCAGTTGTAACTTCCCGCACCAAACACTATATTGCTTTAATCATATCATTGCTATAGCCAATTTAGTAAACCTTTTAACTTTTATTTCCATTTTCTTTTTCATGCATGGATTACTTTACTCTACAGTAATGCTTGAAATAAATCTTATCTTCCCCGTAGGATCTTTCTTTAATATACTGATTGCTAATTGGAGAGTAAATGCTCTACTGAAATCCATTTTTCACTTTTTCAGAGTAGAAATGTTATTTACTGTAAAAGGTAATGAAATCCAACAATGCAGCTCTAGGGTAACATTAAACTGACAGACATGCAGTAACAGCATTTTCATTATAAAAGTGTCAACACTATTTCTTGCAAGAGATATTAACAGCAAAAAACAGTAATCTCACACTTTTCCAACCCCTTCTTGGAATTTTGAAAATATCTCTCCCTATGTTTACTGTTCTAAATACCAATTGCTCTATTTCCACAATTAATTGTGGACCAGATATTTCTGTAGCTAAAGATAGCTTCTCTAGTCTCTTTGGGGGAGAACAACAAATTAAATTTCATTCTACATATTTAAAACAACACGAAAATATAAGCTACAGTATGTATAATAGATAAGAAAACAGTTTGTGATGTCATCTGACATTGATCTTCCTACAAATCTTTTTTAATGCAAATATGTTTAATCTTTTTTACACCAAGAGTGTCAGAAAGTAAATTTTAGGTGAGTATTACTATTATGTATTCCTCCTATATAATCTTAAATGAATCACTAAGTTCAAAAATCACTAAATCACTGACTCTGAAAAGACGCAGCTCAATCTGCTTTTCAGAGAGCAAATGATAAAAAAAAACTTAAAATTGTGTTACAGATAAAGGGTCTACTTTTTTCAAATCACATTAACAGAACCACTAAACTTGTATTTCTAAAGGTTAGTAAATGTAATTTCTAAGTCATAAATATAGAACTGTTGTTTTCCAATATCTGTAAAATTTTAATCTGTTTTCCAGGAATTTTGATCTTCATTTGAACAATGAGCAATTCAAATCCAGAGACAACCACAGAGAAAAGCGCAGTTGCAAAAGTCAATATTTGCTTTTTCAAAATTGCCTCATTGTTTTTTGATGCTTACATATTTCCTCTGTAAGAGGACTTTTATTTTTTTGCAATTATTAGCAAATGTAACTGTTGTTTCACTGCAACACTAGACACTCAAACAGATAAAAACATAATAGGTAGATATGGAGATTGATTTTTTGAGAAGTTTTTATATTGTTATAGAACTAATTGTCTACAAATATTTCAGGAATTATTATTTTTTAGTATTTCCTTCATTCCACAGTGAAGGATGGCAATTGCTTTAATATCACGAAGTGATAGTAAAGTATTAGAAATTAGGAAAGAGCATTGGGAGTAGAAAATTAAAATTAAAATAAAATAAAATAAAATAAAATAAAATAAAATAAANTTTGGTTTTGGTTTGATTTTTTGTTGTGTTTGTTTGTTTGTTTGTTTGTTTTGTGTGTTTTTTTTAACTTGCTTGTCTGTTTTTCAGATCGAAGAATATTTCCTAGAACAAACAGGTTCAGGAATTCAATTAAGTGCCTTTATAATATTAAAATAACCATTATATTTTGTATGATGGGACTCTGCATCCACAATTTGTATTTCAACATGCACAGTCTGGATAAGACAAGACACATGCAGCAAATTCTTTTTCAGGAATCACATATTTCATTTATCCAAATAAAGCTCTGCTTTACACCTCCAATATTTTGCATTGCAGTGAAATAAAGCTGTTAGCACAACATTTTGTCCTTCATACTATTTGATTCCGACTTGATCTATAAATTATGCTCTTTCTCTAATAATTAAATGCAAACAGGAACACATTGCTTGATTCTGAATTGTACAGCTTTTTTTGCTATGTATTGTCTTCTCCACTCAACTTTTCAGACAATTCCATTCAGTGTTTTATTATATTATTTGTATATTTGCCTACTGAATTTAAAAAAAAAAAAAAAGGTGTACAGTTGTAAGAATGTGAAGTCAAGGCAGGTGGGTTTTATCACTGTACGAAAAACAATGTTGATATTCCTATAATGAAAATTGAAAAACTCTTTTTTCTTCAGAATTAAATCACTTAAAATTATGAAAATGCAAGGTTTAGATAAGATGTAGTACATTTTTTTTTATTTGCAGTTCAGAAATGGAAGCAATTTTCATAAGAGATGTGAGTAGATGCTTACGATTGGTACAGCGTGCATTATAACAGGTGTATGCCAATGCTATTGTGTTAATAATTAGAAGATTGCAGCAGAGATTTTCACTAGATAAGTTCCTTAGTTTCAACTGGGACAAATGTTGCTTTTCCTCAGTGTCTGATAAGATGCTATGTTTTGGTTTTAGGAGACAAACAATACTGATAACACATTTGTTGCTGGACAGTGCTGTACAGAGCCAAGGACATTTTAGTTTTTTAGCTTCTTGTACTTTCCCACCAGCCGAGGGCCTGGGGGTAGCACAAGGAGCTGGGAGGGGACAGGAACTGGTGGATGAGGCTGCCAAGCCAGTATGCATCATATTTGAAAGGTCATGGCAGTCTGGTGAAGTTCCCACTGACTGGAAAAGGGGGAACATTACCCCCATTTTCAAGAAGGGAAAAAAAGAAGATCCTGGAAACTACAGGCTGGTCAGTCTCACCTCTGTGCCTGGCAAGATCATGGAGTAGATCCTCCTGAAGGCTCTACTAAGGCATATCGAAAATCAAGACAAGGTGATTGGTGGTAAACAACATGGTTTCACCAAGGGCAAACCGTGCCTGACAAACCTAGTGACCTTTCATGATGGAGTCACAGCATCAGTGGATAAAGGGAGAGCAACTGACATAATCTACCTGGACTTGTGCAAGGCATTGGACACTGTCCCGCATGACCTCCTGGTTGATAAATTGGATAAATATGGGTTTGATGGACAAACCACTAGTTGGATAAGGAACTGGCTGAATGGCCGCACTCAGAGAGTGGTGGTCAATGGCTCCATGTCCCGGTGGAGACCAGTGATGAGTGGTGTTCCTCAGGGATCGGTACGGGGACCAGTACTGTTTAACACCTTTGTCGGTGACATGGACAGTGGGATCAAGTGCACCCTCAGCAAGTTTGCAGATGATGCCAAGCTGTGTGGTGCAGTCGACACGCCAGAGGCAAGGGATGCCATCCAGAGGGACCTGGACAGGCTTGAGAGGTGGTCCCATGCCAACCTCATGAAGTTCAACAAAGCCAAGTGCAAGGTCCTGCACCTGGGTCAGGGCAATCCCAAGCACACATACAGGCCGGGTGGAGAATGGCTTGAGAGTAGTCCTAAGGAGAAGGATTTGGGGGTGTCTGTTGATGAGAAACTCAACATGAGCCGGTAGTGTGCACTTGCAGCCCAGAAAGCCAACCGGATCCTGCTGCATCAAGAGAAGCGTGGCCAGCAGGTCGAGGGAGGTGATTCTGCCCCTCTACTCTGCTCTCGTGAGACCTCACCTGGAGTATTGTGTCCAGTTCTGGGGCCCCCAACACAAGAAGGATGTGGAGCTGTTGGAGCGGGTCCAGAGGAGGGCCACGAGGATGATCAGAGGGCTGGAGCACCTCCCCTACGAGGACAGGCTGAGAGAGTTAGGACTCTTCAGCCTGGAGAAGAGAAGGCTGTGAGGGGACCTGATAGCAGCCTTCCAGTACCTGAAGGGGGCCTACAGGAAAGCTGCGGAGGGGCTTTTTACAAGGACAGGTAATGACAGGACAAGGGGCAATGGTTATAAACTGAAAGAGGGTAGATTTAGACTAGATATAAGGAGGAAATTCTTCACTGTGAGGGTGGTGAGACACTGGAACAGGTTGCCCAGAGAAATTGTGGATGCCCCCTCCTTGGAAGTATTCAAAACCAGGTTGGACAGGGCTTTGGGCAACCTGGTCTAGTAGGAGGTGTTCTTGCCCATGGCATGGGGGCTGGAACAAGATGATCTCTAAGGTCCCTTCCAACCTGAACCATTCTATAATTCCATGATTCTATGACAGGACCAGGGCAGCTGACCTAAATCGGCCAAAGAGATATTCATATGACATCATGTAAACTATAAACTGAGAGGAGTTAGTGGGGGAGAGGCCACTGCCTGGGGACTGGTTGGGCATCAGTCAGCGGATGGTGAGCAATTGTTTTGTGCATCACTTGTTTTGTATATAATTATCATTACTGTTCTTCTTTTGTTTTCTTTTTCTGTCTTAGTAAATAGTTTTTATCTCACCCCACAAGTTCTACTTCTTTTTTTTTCCCTATTCTCTCCTCTGTCCCAGCTGAGAGGAAGGGGAGTGAGATAAGGACTGTGTGGTGTACAGCTGCTGCCAGGTTAGACCACAACAATAAGATCATCCTCCATTTGAAAAATTTAACAGAAATTTGCCCCAAATATATTTACATTCAGAGAGTGATGCTGGTCTTCTGTGCTCTTGAAAATTAACCTTTAATTATTTAAACCTAAGTTTCCAAAAGATATCATAGAATTGTAGGGGTTGGAAGGGACCTCTAGAGATCACTGAGTCCAAAATACCTGCCAAAGCAGATTCCCTACAGCATGCCACACAGGTAGGCATCCAGATGAATCTTGAGTATCTCCAGAGAAGGAGACTCTACAAGCTGCCTGGGCAGCCTATTCCAGTGCTCCGTTACACTCACTGTGAAGAAGTTCTTATGCATGTTGGTGCGGAACTTCCTGTGCTCCAGTTTGTGGCCATTTCCCCTTGTCCAGTTGCCACACATCGCTGAAAAGAGTCTGGTCACATCCCTTTGCTTCGCGCACTTTAGATATTTATAGACATTGATAAGATCCCCCCTCCGTCTTCTCCAGGTTGAACAGACCCAGATCACTCAGACGTTCCTCATACAGGAGATGCTCCAGGAACCNTGATAAGATCCCCCCTCCGTCTTCTCCAGGTTGAACAGACCCAGATCACTCAGACGTTCCTCATACAGGAGATGCTCCAGGAACCTTATCATCTTTGTGGTACTCTGCTGAACTCTTTCCAGGAGATCCCTGTCCTTTTTGTACGGGGAAGCCCAGAACTGGACACAGTACTCCGAGTGTGGCCTGACCACTGCAGGGTAAAGGGGGAAGATCACCTCCCTAACCCTAACCCTAACCCTAACGCTAACCATAACGGTAACCGTAACCGTAACCGTAACCCTAACCCTAACCCTAACCGTAACCGTAACCGTAACCGTAACCGTAACCCTAATCCTAACCCCAACCCTAACCCTAACCCTAACTCTAACCCTAGGATACCATTGTACATAAGTGTATATAAGTGTCAAGACACTTATTCTCCAGAATCTTTGTGCAGGACAATGACTGTCAGGCAACTTAGACAGTACAAGTTTCCAGGGCAAAAAAGACCTGGAACAGCTCAAATTTACTTCCATAGATCACCATCAGAAGAAACACAGAACTAGAGATACTGTAAAATATCCATGCAACTCAGAGAAAGCACTTAAAAAGTGCTGACAGAATCCAAGTTGAAAAAAAAAAGAACAGATAGCCAAGAATCCTTAATGACATTAAAACAAAACACACTCACTCACACACAGAAAATAAACGACAACAAAAAAAAATTGTACCAGCTAAAAAATTTCACATTTTTATAGGTTGTACACCACCACTGAGGTGAGGAACATTCTGTGACGGACAGGCATATTTGATCTATTCACTGTTTTATATGATTTGACTAGTAAATATTTTGAATCATATTTGATATGAAAGTAGATCAAAGTAGTATCACCTGACGTTTAAAATCATATTCTCTTTCAATTGCAAAGGAACTTTGCATGTTAATATCTTCAGTGTTATTTCTAAAATAGCTTTCACTCAAGATTTCTGTGGAGCGTTCTTAACAGATCAACAGGTTGCTTCTACAAAGCAGCTAAGATTCAAAATATTGACTTACGTTTCAGAAAGGGTGGGAGTTGATTAAGACAGGAAGCAGTGGAGACATTCTCTGTTTATCTAGACTAGCCACTGCTGCTGGTATCCAAATAGCTACATGCCAGTATTTAGTGTTTTGTATTTTATTTTCTTTTTTTCTTAAGTAAAAAAAGAAAATAATAACAATGACAACAATAATAATAATGGCAGTAATAAGAAAGATACAGAACTTTAGGGGAATGAGGGTTAAATTACTTTTAGTATTAATATAAAGGGATAACTTAAAACACTGAACACCTCAGAAATAGTAATTTTACTTGATTGTGGATTTAAACATAAAGAATCCAAAAGCATCCTGAATGTCTTTGTTTTCTGTCAGTTTTCAACTCTTAACTGTAAATTTTCATAATCGTACATCCCCAGATACAGAAGACTAACTTGTTTTTCATTTTCTATGCAGATGATCATTCTAGTTCAATAGCTTTTTGAAAGGTTTTGTGATTAAATATGAATATTCCAGATATGCTTAAGTACCTGAAAATCTTAAATATCACTGTGTACTCTACTGATATTGTCCTTGGGGTAGGCATGCTATTTATTTAAAACAGTGACTTCACTGTGTATGAATGACAGTGATAGAACAAGATAGCTCAAATATTTTGCAGGTAACATTTATAGTTATCACAAATACATTTTTTTCTTATAAAGTCCATTATTGGTTTTCTGTACAAATAAAATTTAATTATATTGACAAAAATATTGTTCACTTGAATAATCTTTATTAATTGTAATTCATTAAGAAGGATCTACAGCCAATTATCTGTTTCTCAAAGATACCAACCAGAATAACAAAATATACATTTTTATGAAATGTTTGAAAATGACTGAATACATTTTAAAAACTAGCCTTTAAAAATAGCCTTGAAAAGTATCGTCACAAGCAATAAACCAAGAAATGTAATAAAAGGTAGAGATATATTACACAGAAAACCTTATACAGCATTCTAGGTGATAATTGTATTAAATGAAAATTACTCATCTATTTTGGGAAATAAGTTATGATAGTACATCATCTGATCTTTATGTACTAGAGAAGGATTTACACAATGAATTAAGCTGCCATGTTTTATTCCTCCCTATGCAAATCATATCTCAAAGACAATATAAAATATTTGAACAGATGAATTTTTATCAGGTTTGTTGGTTTGGTTTTTTTTTGGTATTTTTGTTTCATACAATTTATTAAAACACTCATTAAGATTGAGCTATTTTTTTTGGTCAACATCTTGTATATGAATGAGATGTTTCAATTCGTAGAAAATATTAAAATATTAATCTAGGGTGCTCTCACAGGAGCATTACCCCAATTAATTTGTAGGGTAAATTTTCATGTGGAGGAATTTGAAAAAGAATATCAGAAGGATACAGCAGAGGAAATTAGATTTCATTTTTATTAGACTTCTTAAGAAAGGCTAATAGTATTTTTAAGAAGGCTAATGGTATTCTTGGCTGCATTAGGCAAAATACTACTAGCACGTCAAGTGTGGTGATCCTTCCCCTCTACTCAGCATTGGTGATGCAGTATGTGGTGCACTGTGTCCAGTTCTGGGCCCATGAGTACAAGAGAGACATGGACATACTGGAAAGAGTCCAGAAGAAGGCTACCAAGGTGATCAATGGACTGGAGCACCTCTCGCATGTGAAGAGGTTGAGAGAGCTGAGACTGTTTCTCCTGGAGAAGATCTTACGTGTATAAATACCTGAAGGGAGGGTGAGAAGAGGACAGAGACATGCTGTTTTCAGTGATGCAGACCACTAGAACAAAAGACAATGGGCACAAACGGGAGCACATGAGGTTCCATCTGAACTTTAGGAAACATTTTTTTTACTGTGCATTTGATGGAGCACTGGCACAGGTTTTTCACAGAGGTTATGGAATTTCCCTTTGAAGACATTCAAAGACTGTCTGGACATGCTCCTTGGTGACATGCTTTAACTAACTCTTCAGGAACAGTGGGGTTAAATTAGATGAGCTGCAGAGGTGCCTTCCAATCTCAGCTATACTATGATTTTGATTATGATCACGGAATTGTAGTGTTGAAAAGGACATCTGGAGATTATATAGTTCAATCCGCTTGCTAAAGCAGGTTCCCTACAGTAGGTTGCACAGAAAATTGTCCAGGTGGGTTTTGAAAATCTCCAGAGAAGAAGACTCCACAACCTCTCTAGGAAGCCTGTTCCAGTGTTCTGTCACCCTCAAAGTGAAGAACGTTTTCCTCATGTTCATGTGGAACTTCCTATGTTCCTGTTCCTATTGTCTCTTGTCCTGTCACTGGGCACCACCAAAAAGAAACTGGCCCCATCCCCTTGACACCCACCCTTTTGATATTTTAAGCATTGATAAGATCCCCTCTCAGTCTTCTCCAGGCTGTACAGTCCCAGGGTTCTCAGGCTTTCCTTATAAAGGGAGTGGTCCATGCCCCTAAGTATCTCAGTTGACCACTGCTGGACTTTCTCTAGAAGTTTCCTGTCTTTCTTGAACGGGGGAGCCCAGAACTGTACACAGCACTCCAAATGTGGCCTCAACCAAGGCAAAGTAGAGGGGGGGGAAGATCTCTTTTGAACTGCTGACCATGCTCTACTTAATGCATCCCAGCATAACATTGGTCTTCCTGGCAAAAAGGGCTCACTGCTGGCTCATGGTCAACCTGTTCTCCACCAAAACCCCCAGGTCCTTCTCCACAGAGCTTGTTTCTAGCAGATCATCCCCTAGTCTATAATGATGTATGTGATTATTCCTTGCCAGGTGTAGGACTGTACACTTGCCTTTGCCGAACATCATAACATTCCTCTCCACCCAACTCTCAGCCTCTCCAGGTGCCGCTGATTGGCAGCACAGCCTTCTAGTACATCAGCCACTCCTCCCAGCTTTGAATCTCCTTTCTGAAGAAGTGTCTTATGAGAAACAATTATTGGGAAATAGGAAAGATATGATAAACCTAAAAAATTCCATCCAACAGACCACTTCAGAGGAAATATGAAAATTATTTTGTGAATTTTCAACAGAAATATGAACAACTGGGTAATGTACAAATGAGTTTCATTTTCAAATGAAATCTTTCCAGAACTCCAACAATGTAACTTCATAAATATACTGCTCTGTATTTGTGGAAGACAATTGATTTTTTCTTTCAGGATTCCACAATGGCATTTAATTTTTTTATGGCCAGTGTATCCAATGAAGTATGCCATTTTTATTTTAATTTTTTGTCAGTTTATTTTTCCTAGAAAAGAGGTTGGCCTCCTTAATTTCTTGCTTTTTCCTCTGCTTTACTGCTGCATTCAAAATCAAGAAAAACATACATATATGCAAGACAAAGTTTCAGATGAGCTAGAGGAAATGGGAAAAGATCATCATTCTGGTTAATCTGTGCCTCTAGATTATTATGTGACCTGTTATGTGATCTAAGTGTAAAGCAATCGTATGCTGATTACGACAGGAAAGACACTAGCCCTGAATTGCTGTCATACGCTCCCTTATTTCCAAAAGGAAGTTCCCGTGTCTTTTTATTCTATTTCTCATTCTCACTCCCAATAAGAACTAACAAAGTTTAATCTCTCTCTTTTTTATTTTATACTTTCTGTTACAGAGAAATTCCCTGTCATTCAGTACATATATAATATTTTCCTGTGTTTCTTTGTATTTAGATCTCTTCTTCAGCATTTCTCAACTTGGAGAAGAATTTTGTTTCCTTCCAGCCTTTTAGTTTGAATTTGATTACTGAGTAGGCAATAAACCTAAAGAGAATACATGGGTATTCTGAAAATATTTCTATGGTGTTTGTAATTCAGTATTTATTCTAACATATTTTTATATTTCTATATATATAATCATAGATGGAACTTCTAGTAAAAGTCTTCAAATGTCAAATAGAAAATAATACTGGTATTGGAATGCATATAAGCCTTGAAATAGACTTTTTATAATATTATACTCCCTAACTTACAGTACTGTGTCTTCTGCAACTGTTAGTCATTCAGCAGTTGCTAACTAAAATTCAGATCTTGTTGAAAAGTAGGTCAGTTTTTTTGTTACAATATTCCCCTAAGTCTAGGTCCAGCAACTGCACGGCAGTGCTTTATATTTTTCTTATTTTTATTTTTAATCTTGGCTTTAATATTTAAACATTTTGTTCATAAATTGGCTGCAAATATTATATAAGTTCATTATTTCCAGTGTAATCAGAATTAGACAACCTATTTTCAAAAAATACCAGATGATTACATGAAGGAGTAGACAATGTATTTAAAAATAACCTAAGAAACCTTACCTATGATTTTATTGCATAATATTTATACATTAAAAAAAAAAAAAAAAGTAAGAGAGACATGTAGAAAAGTGAGCTTTTATACTTCTCAAAAACACCCTTCCCAGTCTTCACCATGAAAAATATCTACACATCCAAAAAGACAGATGTTTACAATAAGAATCATTAACCATGCTACTGTACTGTAACTTTCGAAGGCTTTGAAGACAGCTATGACGTCAGAACCTTTAAAGATTCAAACAGTCTACTTCAATAGTAACTAAGACAGGCATGTCCAATCCACAGCCCATAGGCTGCAAGCAGCCTGGCACAGCTCTTAACACAGCCTGCTCCCTGCTGCCAAACCCTCATAGTGCTGGCCTGGCCCAGCCCCAGGCTTGGCACCCATCACTCAGAACTAGCATTGTCTGAGCTGAAGCTCAGACATGGGGAGGGCAAAGTGCAGTGCTAACTCAACATATGGCAAATAATTTTATGCGTTTTGATACATTGGCTAAACAGTCCTGTGAACAGTCAAAAATATGCAGTCTTGCTTTCTGTTTTCATAAAGGAATTTGATAATAAGTTTTGAGATTGCGGAAAAATCATCAGTTTCTTGGTATAATTGTAAGTCCATTTTCAGTCGACAGAAACACATTCCTTGCAAATTTTAAAATGGAATGTATAGAGTTACAATCAGATATTCAACTGAAAGAAAAATTTGATCCTACTAGACTTTTGTAAGACCTATCTTACAAGAGAAAAGCATCCCTTGTGTCACAATCACACCTTATTCACATCATTGCTTTTTGGCAGTAAGTGCATTTGTGAACAACTATTTGTGAACTGTTCACTATTTGTGAACAACTATCTTCCTTCCTTCCTTCCTTCCTTCCTCCCTTCCTCCCTTCCTCCCTTCCTCCCTTCCTCCCTTCCTCCCTTCCTCCCTTCCTTCCTATTTTTCTTTATTTTTTATTTTTTATTTTTTTTTGTCTTTTTGGTGTGTGTATGTGTCATTTTTGAACACTCTTCTTTTTCCTTTTTCTAGTCTGACTAGTGATTGAAAGATAGAAAGCAATGCTGAAAGAAAGCAAACCTACAAGATTAATGCTACAAAAGATTTTCTAGCAAAAAAGAAATTTAAAATCCCAATGATTTTTTTTTTTGAAAAAAGTAAAAGGCACATTCATATTTTATATAGGCATGTTCACATGTGGATCGCTGCTGGCAGAATCAGATTTCAGACCTAAACTTTTACAGTTAAGAGAGTTCAGATTGGAGCTTGGATTCAGAATCCCCTCTACCAGTTGCAGATATTAATTTAAAGCAATTTACTATAAACTTCAAGAAAAATCTTCTCTTTTTTTTCCTTTTTGTTATGGCTTTCCTTTTCATATGGTTTTTCTTCTGAGATCAAAACATAGCTTCATACCTGACACTATGAGAAAAGTAACTTCTGTTACAAACTAAGATATTTTTTTTTCTGTCTTTCAGCACTGCAGAACAAAAATTAGGTCATCTGCTTGGTAGTTACATATAAAATTCAAGTTTATAGTTTACAAACTGCAAGATACTTCATTATTGTTTTCCATCTAAAACTATTAAAATCCTTGAGGTTTTAGTTGATCATAGTGAGATACATTTTGTCATAACTTCTTACGTCACATTGGAACTACCCAGATACATTCTCTGATATGATGAAGAGAACTTTATATTATTAGTGTAAACTATTTATGAATATACTTTTCAAAAATATGCTTTGCAGTTGTTTTTATGGAATGATAGATCATTTTGTTTCTATTAGCAATGTATTCACACCAAACAGTGTACCTCTGAGCAAGAGACACTCTTACATCATAATAAATATTTTTCCCAATCAGTTTCTCTCTTTACCGGTGACTTAACAGCAGCTATGTTACTAGGATTCTTTAAGAAATACTTTATGGCAAGCATTGAACTTAGTTGTAAGTACACAACAAGAACTAGATTTCATTATGGTGTTTTAGTAGGGCTTTTTATAACACTGGGGCGGGGTTGGGGGGTGGTGGTGTTGTCTTTAGTCAGAATTGTAGAAAGCTGGCAATGCTAAAACTCAGATCATACTAAAAGCTTAATATTTCAACTTTTGCTGTTTCTTTGCTTTGATGAGTTGGTGGTGGTTTTGTTTTGTTTTTTTGTAAGGTTGTTTTCTGTTCTGTTTTGGTTTTGAGCAGGAAGGTTATTTGATTTTTTTCCTTGTTATGAATGTTGGCTTAAGTCAAGAGCAATTGTAATAGAAAATTGGACAATAGTAAATTTAATCACTGTACTTGTTATGGGAGAGCTACCACAAAATCTACCTATGACAGATTCACTAGACCTGTGTGAACTTATTTTTTGAAAGAATATCTTTCAGAGACTGTTGAAGACTTGCAAAATCATTACTGTTCTTAATTGTATGTGTGTAAGAAAAGAAAACAGCACTATTGGATTGCATACTGTTTGCCTTTTAAACGAGGCGGTGAGTATTTCAAATAATTTAATTTCAAGGAAACTGGAAAATGAAAGTTCTTTATTAAATCATTTGAGGATATATTAAAATAAATTATTCTTTATATTCTTTTAATCTTTTAACTTGGTTGTCCCATGGGACATAAAATGCTTTCAGAGGTACTTGTTCTGCAAATTATTAACTCAGTTTTTATGCTTACAGTAGCGCTTTTTAGAAAATGCAAGTAACTAAGAAAATTAGTTCTGCAAATATTTGCTTTTGAAGCTAACAAAATAAAAGTTAACCTTAGCAAACTTGGCTAATTTTGTGTTATTACTTTTTTTTCACTCATGGTATTTTAGGAACTAAAGCACACATTTTTGTTGAATTTTCAGAAGGACAGAATTTAATCTTCACTGTCGTCTGACTGGCATCAATTTGGTAGAACTATACAAAAGTTCTGACCCATATACTTTCTGAAACTCTAGCAAGCAATCAGTCTGTCCAAAAGCAGTGTGTTTTCCCCAGTGGAGGGAACCTATCTATCACTGTATCTGAACTCACTATAAATTTAAACCAAAGTCTGTAAAGATAAACCCCAGCAAATCAAAGTGATCGTAAAATGCAGGTGTCTGAAAATTGATTAAATTCACTGAAACATAAATATTTACAAAACTTCCAAATACAATTACAAATCTAAATAATATACAAATGCTGCTAAATGCTGCTAGACAATTTGTGAATTTTCTCTGATTGCTATTACCCATATTTTGAAATCAATTTGTTCGTGAACCTACTTTGACATTTAAAGGAATATCAGAGAAACAACCGTGGTTTTTACCCTGCATCAAATTGAACATATGCATGCTCTGGTTCAGATATCTTCCTTTCATGTAGGAAATTGAAAAGAAAAAAGAAAAAAAGGAAAGAGAGAGAGAGATGGATGTTCAGAATGTTTTATGTTGTTCTAATATGGCTACTTTTTTAGCCTTGCTTGCAGCAACAGTATGCAAGTTCATTGCAACAAGGTATGGAGATCACTGAAATAATGGCACTGAACCAATTTCTAAAACTGACCATATTGATGTAGTTATGCAGCCAAATATATTTATTCTAAATGATCATAAAAAATAAATAAAATCAATTTTATTCATACACAGGAAAAGAAGAAGAAGATAAAGAAGAAGGAGAAAAAAAAGAATTTTTCAATTTCCAGACAGGAACAAGCCTTTTCATAATAAATATTTGCTCAAACGTTAGAATAGTCATGCAGGGTACTGGAAACATCTTTTGCTTACATAAACTACTCCTAGCGCTTGCCCTAAACACAGACTGATGAGGAACAAATGTAGTTGAAGCAGCTCTAGACCTTGGACCAGAAACAGAGGAGTTTTGAATCTAAATTCCCTAAGAGAAAGCCCTCCAAAACTCCAGTGCTTTGAAAGGCATCTCTTACTGTCACATTATTGTTAGAAATTCTATTTTCATTCATCATGTTTCCCGAGGAGGACTTTTGTCAAAACCAATTGTTTATTTTATTTTATTAATTGAATTATGAATATGCAACAAATATTGCAGAAGGCTTAGCCATTAGATCTTAATTTTAACTGGAACACAGTATCAAGGGAGTGTTCCATAAAAAACAGCATCCTATCTTTTATTATAGTATCAACATAAGCTTGCTTGCCCTTTCAACCACAGCTGCAATAGACATTATAACCTCAAATAATTTTTACCAGCCAAAAGTTTGGAATATTAATATGAAGAACTCCAGCTTCTACAGTGTAACATTCATCTCTATACTTGAGCTATACTGACCATTCATATGCATTCTGAGGTAAGAGCTCATGTGTTATGGTTTGACTCAGCAGATAGCTAAGTTCCACAAAGTTATTCACTCACCCTCCCCCCTCCCCAAATGGGATGGGGGAGAGAAGTAGAGAGATATGCAGTAAAATGCGTGGGTTGAGATAAATGCTATTTACTAAAATAGTAAAGAGAACAAAAGAAATAACAGTACATATATATATATATATATATATACACAAAGAGGATACGCAGAGCAAGGGCTCACAGCCACTGGTGACCCTTCCTCCCGGCTAGCCCCTTCCGTAACGAAGAGAACCCGGAAAAACAACGAACCAATCACATGATGTTATATGGGATGGAATAGCTCTTTGGTCAATTTGGGTCAGCTGCCCTGGTCCTGTCCCCTCCCTGTTCCCAGCTCCTTATGCCCCCCTTAACTATTTCACTGGCAGAGGAATGCGGAAGTGAGTTGTGTCCTCGGCTCTGTTCAACACTGCCAGGATGTTATCAGTATCTCTGAGGTACAAGATAAATTCATACTAGACACTACGAGAAGCGTAATTTCTGTTAGAAACTAAGACATCATGGATTTATGGGACTGCAGATCCATCACTTCCTACTTATCCCTTGTTTTCACTTTCTCTTTCATGTCTTTTCTACTTATGTGCAAAAAGGTAATGTGCTATCAGGTTTTGTGTATATGAAAAGGAACCACAGTCACTGCTGGAGAAAGGCGCAAAAAAAAGTTTCAGTAAGGAAGTGGAATGATATTTGCACTCAAGAAGCAGCATAATCCATTTTTTTTTAAATGCAGATTAGCTGAGGGAAATTTAATCAATGCCTTCTGCTCATTCATGATAGTCAAATGTACCATCCGCATCAATGTTTAATTCAAAGGAACTGGATAACTTCACAGTACAGAGAGGAAAACTAACTTGACATATCTGACTTACTGATACCAGCTATCCTCCTGTTGTCACTTTTAATTCTTAACAAACATTTGTGCTTAGTATTGGCTAATGCTAGCAACAATTCATACTCTCTGAATGATGGGGGCCATTCAGGAACTTTTCTTACTAATATCTGGAAGCTTAAATTATAAAAAGAATTGAACAGAATGATAATTTTGAATTTGGTCTTATAAAATAAATATTTTCCCTTAATGAAAATACATGTATGCCTGTATTTTTTTTATCTCAAATATAATTAAATTTTACTTACGTCTTCTCTGCACATACTATTTACAGCTAAGTAGAACCAGATACTTATCAGAAGCATTTTGTGGCATTTTCCATATAAATTTTCCTTATAAAACAAAATATAATTAGATAAGTTTCTTTCTGTTAACTTCAAGTTGGATACATTATTAAATGGATTATTATACATCAAGTAAGGCACACCAAAAAAGTAAACCAGACAGATAGTGAAAAATAAGCTATCTTTTCTTGGCAGTGTTTATTCATAATTATGGTAACATCAGGTTAATAGCAATACAAAATATTATTTGATGACTACAACCTCATTTATCATTGTAGTTCATCAGTTTTATATCATCATTCAAAGAAATGGATTCATCTGAGCTGGAAAAGGATCAATAAAGATCAACTGAAAAAAGAAAAAGCAATCAGTTAATTTTTATAACCAGACATTTTTCTTATCTGAGCATGATTCTATCAAGTGAAAAAAACATGAAAGCAAATTGCTTTAAAAGGTTGCACATTGCACTTGGTTATTTTCCTAATGCTGAAAAAATCAGCATATAAACATAAACACATGCACATGCACACACACACTAACAGCAGTGAGTTAAAAAGAAAAAAAGAAAAGAAAAGAAAAGAAAAGAAAAGAAAAGAAAAGAAAAGAAAAGAAAAGAAAAGAAAAGAAAAGAAAAGAGCTTAAATTTTGGATATATGATGTGCTTGTTTCAGATGTCACAATGGGGGTAGTTCTTAGACAAAGATTAAAAGTAGCAGAACTAAAGGGGACTCTCTGGGGAAGAAGATTTAACACAAGATGAAGAGAGATTCTCAAAGTATAAATTGGGGCTCTCTTGGCATATACTCTACAAATTTACAGCTTACTTGGCTGATACTTCTGTAAAGGGATAATATTTTCAGCTAGTAGAAAGAAGGGCATGTTCTGCTTCTTCATAAATTTTAGCATGTTATATATTAATTTATGCCAGAAACAGTATTCTAATCTGAATATTGATTGTGATGTGCTTGCCTAAGGAAAAGCTCAAGGGGACACAACATCTCGAAAGACACTGTGGCTTTTTCTTTAGGAAGATTTCCAGAATCTAACTGTCTATCTAAGGAGAAGGATCCCTTAAAACAATGAGTCCCTGTTCTTTTCAGGACTTTTTTGGACCCCTGTAACATAATTATCAATACAAAATCCTTGCTTGTGAAACTGAGTTCATTAGACTGAAATGATCCACACAGACCAGAAGCTGTCAATAACAGACTTTATTAATGCTAGAAGAAATCTTACCTGGATAGCTTTCAGTGTTAATGCAACACAGATATGAAATATGCTGTGTTAAAATTGGTGAAAGTCATGCATACAATATCAACACATGGTGGGATTAAAATCTCTTTGGTCCACAATGTATTTTAATGTCTGGGAGTCTAGCCAAGACTAATTTTGAATCAGCTGCCAAATCAGTGGGAACATAGTACAATCAAACCTAGATAATTAGCAGTCCCCATTCTCTGGCAAGTCAAAATTTGCAAATTACCGCAATCAATTAAAGGGCCAGGAGCTTCTTGTCCTGAAGACAATACCTTTTCAAAGGTACTTCCCGCTAGACAATGCTTATTTTACTCGTTTTTACAGCATAGAGTGTTGCACAATGCTTAGGCTTTGATCTCTGTTCCATGTATAAGGGCTGCTCTGAAGGTCATGCCTCCTATTTTATTTCTCCTAGTTGGAAAAATGTATAACTAATTTTGAAAGATGCAGTTAATTCACATTCTGACAGTCTCAACTCTGGTAGAAAGATTTGAAATTCCATATCTCCATGAAATGTCTTGTGGGAGTGTAACTGATTTATTTGTGGTTGTTCTAGCATTATTCCTGCCTTGAAACAATTTTAGGATGTTGCAACCCAGTTTTCAAAGCATTTGGAGGATGCTGTAGTTCATGAACATGCTCGTTAGGAAGGTAAAAGGTATTTTAAAGAAAACTTCCTACTTCTTTGTATTCCTTTACAATGCCATGGTTTGATCCAGAAAACTTACATGAGTAGTTCTCTTTGTATTTGGGTATAGCTGATTCTATCAACAGTGAAATCTCTAGATTATTTTAGAATTTTAAAGCACTCAGCTACATTTGTGAGGTACAACATCTGCCTGAACTAATCATATGCAGCTCTCTAACAAAGTTGTCTTTGTTCTAAGCAGTTCAAAGCACCATTTTCCTTTCTTTTTCCCTTTCACTAGAAGCTGACAGTAGCTCTGTAAATACACACTTGACATTTACTCACTGTCTTCCAATATATATAGCTGAAATGATAGCTACAGTTCATAATGGACTGCTGTTTTGCTGGATGTTGAGAAATCATGTACAAATTGGTCAAGTGCTCAGAGCTTAACTCAGCAAAAATTTTAGTCCCGGAAACCTAGCAGAGCAATAGCTGTAATTGCTGTCATTCTCAATATTTCTCTTTTCTATAGCTATCAGCTTTTCCAATATTATAAATTTTCGAAGTATATCATAAGAACAATTAAATATTTACTTTTCTTTAAATAAGTAACACCTGTACTTTTTTTTTTTCCATGTTGGAAATTGGAGAAAATAATTTAAGACCTTGTTGGTAGATGTCACCATCCAGTTCCGCAGAAGCCAAAATAAACATTTCCTTCATTGTGTATTGAATCAGTTTCGAGGGGGAAAAAAAAGAGACAAAAGAGTTCCTTATCTACTTAATGTAACTTTACTGGTCTTAACAAAAGTAATCTACAAAACTGTCTACTTCAGCTAACAAATATGAAAATATCAAATAAACTCACATGTATTAACACTGTCCATAGTTTACTTAGACTTTGAATATTTAATTTCATTCAAAGCACATGCTTACTGTAACACATATAATGTTGGACAAAAATCACAAGCATGCCAGTGACAACAAAATAATTTGAAAGTGTGAGTACAAATTTTCTACTTTGCTTTGAATTTGTTTCTCTTACATAAATTAATGTGAGATAAAAACACACAGCTGGGGACTTATATTTTCAAAGGAAGCCTTGAACATCTAACCACTAGTAAAGATTAACAGGAAGGAAAAAATACCACACGTTCCAAACCAGGTCCTGAGATCTCTCAGTGCTAAATTATTTAAGTACATAGTAGCTTGAATGTGTCAGGAACTTTTATTCTCTTTCAGATACCTTTTCATCAAATATGTTACATTTTTTTTAAAAAAAAGGAAGTATGAATAACAAAAGATGTAGTCAGCAGTATTTTGCTCTACTAAAAAGAAGCTTTTATAAAGAAAGCTGTGCTTGTGCCATTGGGTAAGCCAAATAGTCAGTATACCATAGGTCTCTTTTAAAACAGTATGAATGCCTGCCTTCATTGAAAAAGACAGAATTACACTATTCTTCACCTTAAGGAACATCTGTAGTGGACTGTGAGGTTGTTTTGGCTAATGAGGGATAAACTACTGTTCTGGAGTAATTATACATCAAATATTTCCATATTTGTATTGAAGCAGGGGAGGTGAAAATTATTTTGGCAATACCTCATAGTTATATAGCATACTGTTTTTTTTCTTCTCTGATATTCATAAGAGCTGCAGAAGACCTGGAAGAAAACAAACTGAAGGGTTTTTTTTAAGCTTCAAAGAATATGCATTCTCCTTCAGGTATTTTAGAGGACACAACTTCATTTTTTTTCCACGTGCAAGACAGTGAAGAAAAGGAACACATTTTAACTGCAGAGAAATTATCATTACACCTGTTTAGGGTGGCTACCAGCTTAACTTCTGGTAGTCAGCAGTTTTCTCCCTCATAATTCCTTAATGGGAGTTGATTGTTCCTTTTTCATTAGTTTCCACTGTTCGTTATTGCTGTTGCTCTCACAAAAAGCTTTACTCTCTCTAAATCAGTATTCTCCAATATATTAAAAAAAAAAAAAAAAATGCTTCTGCAGCTGTGAGATTCTGCAGCTGGTCAGTTTAGACCACTACTATGACTCCTGTAAGCTATAATAATTGCTAAAAGAGCAAAATCAGGGGCTATGAAAATCCCAGTTGTATGAACAGCTTAAGTCACACCAGTGTCATTGTTGACAAATGTTATCTTTAGTGGGCTTTGATAATAGAGTAACTAAAAGCTTTAAAAGCTTTATTTAGCTATATAAACTACAGCTTCATCTTATTATAGTCTTAAGATACAGTTTTTTCCCAGCACTTGCTTCTTTATTCATGATGAAGTTTGAACTTACACTACAATTTTGAAAACAGAACTCCTTTTTCTATTACTGAGTTTCAAAAGTAGCTACCTTATCAGAATGATTTTGTGATTGTTTATTGAGACCTCTCATATTCATAAACACTTTAAAACATAGTTCAAAATTAAAAGAAAAGTAAAAAGTGAAAATATTGGCTGGGGGAAAAGAAGAAGGGGTGACAAGGGAGATTGGGGGAGTTTCTTACCACAGTTAGCCCTGGAAATAGCCATTTACAATGAAAACATCTACACCCTATTTATAGTTCTGCTCCAGTTTGGACAATGTTGGCAGGAACATTATGCATAGGAGATACACAGCTTTACATTCCAGAATACCCACAAACTACCAAGGCATTTTCCATAATTTACTTTTATGGGTTTCAGTTTCAAATGAATTTTATGGACTTAATGACTTGGGAAATTATTATGGGAAACAGTAATTCAGGGCTGACCTTTCCTGAGCTACCTGTTATTTGATTGGCTTAGCTAGCAATGTCTTTAATTGAATTTGTCAGCAAAAAAAATATGTGTGCTAACAGCTGCTGACTTACATTTTATAATTATTGTCATTACCTTAGATAAATATTTAAGCAGGTGAAGAAAGAGTAGGAGTAGAAGGAAGTCATCTACTATAGCACAAAGGAAACATGTAAGTGGAAAAGCAGTAATACTCATTGTTTCTTTGAAATGCATATCAGAATTAGTAGAAGTTGCAATGAGATTTTTGTCATTTATTGAAAAAAACAGAAATTATACATCAGCTAAAGTAGATAAATAAAAAGTAACTACTGTGTTATTTCCTTAGCCAGAATTTCAATGGATTGTGAAACAAATCATCTGAAAATTCAGGCTCCAATTCTGTAAATCCTGACTACTGATTACCAACCCATCAAATCTCCAGATGAAATAGGCTTATTCTTTGTATGTAGGCATTACTTTTATTATTGTTGTTGCTGTTAGTTTTTTATTCATTGTGAAATGCATGGTAGGAATAATACCAAATTAAAAAAAAATGAATAAGATACTCTAAAACTCTCTACTTAAAAAAAGATTAAGCAACCAGGGTTCTGAATTTACATAGAAAAAGATTGTATTGAAATAATGAAACACACTTCCAACTAATTTCAGTTTTCTTCTACTGAATAATAATACTTCCTCACTGATTTAGTGAGGAGGGAATCTGTGTCCATTTTTGTTTGTTCTAGAGTATTTTATTGTCGTTAAACCATGTGTCCAAGAAAGGAATTACGAAAAAGATTGCTATCTTCTATTCCTAACCAAAGTATTTTTAGAAAATAAACAATTAGCAGTTTATTCCAACTATTTTTTTCTGCTTTTTATGACAAACATTTACGTAGTTCTTTCTCTAATTCTATTGTCTCAATTCTTGCAACAAAACTAAAGGATACTGTTTACATCATTGTTAAAAAGAAAAATAAACCTTCTTGAAGAAAGCGTATCACTTCTTATTAACCCACGAGATTGAAAGCTTATGAAATTATTTCCAAATCACATACCAAAATGAAGTCAGGATCAGGCCTTCTGATTTTCAGATATGATTATTTTTCCTATAGTCAATACTGGAGCTTTCTGCTTTGGAACTTAATGAATAGTAAGTATAACTCTGGTTATTAAGATATTAAAGCACTACAGGGAATATCTGATGCTATGTTTCAATAACGCGGAACTTATCAGAGGCATTAAAAAAAAAAAAAAAAAAACTAAGTACCCATCAGCTTCCTTAATAGGACACAACTCAATAGTTGTACTAATCTGTGTGAAAGGATTCTAGCAAGTGAGAAACTGTGAATGACAAAGGTTTTAGAGCAGAAATGTAAAGCTTCTTTCTCCTTGAGGGAGACAACAGCTTCTCTGAATTTAGTATCATTTGCAAACTTACTTAGAACACATTCAAGTCTTGTGTCCAGATCATTTACAAAAGCATCAAAGAAAGCTAGCTCCAGAATGGAGGACCCCACTAATGACTGGTTTGTAATTACCAGGGTCTTCTTTCTTGCCCGTGTTGAAAACTGGGACAACATTTGCCCCATGCTGGCCCAACAGACTTACACGTATCCAGCTGAAACTGCAATTCCAACACTAATATGGATTTGGGTGGAAGTTAATTGTTCCCATAGTCACAGCCCTCCAACTCAGCTCTGTGAGAGTCCCAAGGCCCATCATTGGTTTTGAAGACATAATCAAAGAAGGCATTAAACACCCCTGGTTTTTCTAAGTCCCTAATTGAGAGGTGACTAACCTCATCAAGTAACAGACCAGTGTTATCTCTGGACCTTTCAAAAAGCCAAATTCATTGTCCTCCACAGTACTGGACAGCTCTAGCTCTAAGCACATCAAAAGATTTTTAAAGCATGAGATATCACAAAGAGAAAATACAGAAAAGAAGTAGAAACTTGATCTCGTGTTTACAAATGTAACTAGTAAACCAAGTAGAAATTTGAGACTATCTTCTTTGCTGACTAATTAGCAATCCTTATGCAAGCATTTTTCATGAGTGAGAAATTTTAAAGTGTTTGAGTTCAGAATTAAAAAGAATATTTATCCAACATATTTGCATAATGTAAATTACATTACAGTCTTTTTAATAATAATAATAAAAATCTACTGTGTAGACACTGCCAAAGAATCATCAAATGGATTGGGTTGGAAAGGACCTTAAAGATCATCTAGTTTCAAGCCTTCTGCCATGCGCAGGGTTGCCACCAGGTTGCCCAGGGCTCTATCCTACCTCACCTTGAATATCTCCATGAATGGGGCATCCATAACTTCTCTGGAAAACTTGTTTGAGTGCTTCATTACCCTCTAAGTAAAAAAAATTCCTTCTAATATTCAATCTAAATCTCCCTTCTTTTAGTTTAATAGCATTCCCTCTTGTTCTGTCATTATCACACTGTGTAAAAAGTCAGTCTCCTTCCTGCTTATATGTTCCCCTCAGGTTCTGGAAGGCCACAATGAGATCTCCCTGATGCTTTCTTTTCTCCAAGCTGAGCATGTCATGTTCCTTCAGCCTTATTTTGTAGGAGCCCTTCCTTCAGCCCTCTGATTATCCTCAAAGTCCTCCTCTGGAACCACTCTAACACCTCCACAACCTCTTTTTGCTGCAGGCCGCAGGACTGGAGGCAGAACTCCATATGAGGCCTCATGAGGGCTGAATAGAGGGGGGGCAAACACCCCCCTTGCTCTGCTGGCCAACACTCTTTTGATGCAGTCCAGGATACAGTTGGTCTTCTGGGCTGCAAGCACTGTTGGCTCACATCAAGCTTTTCATTCACCAGAACTCCCAAATCTTTCTCAGCAGGGCTGCTCTCAAGGAGTTCTCCCAGTCTGTACACATATCATAGAATTACAGAATCCTTTGAGTTGGAAGGGTCCTTGTAAGAGACTGGAAAAGAATGTGGAGGTACATCTCAACATTGTCGACCAAAAGGATGCAGGGGGACTTTACCACCTTGACAAATGACCCGAGTTCCACCAATCAGTCACCTTGACCACTAGTTTGAGGTCCCCCAATCAGGAGCCTGTTACCTTGGAAACACACTGGACAAACTGCATAGCCTTGGTCCTCTGCATATGCGCCTGGGCCCAGGGTCATGCAAAGAACGATACCTTCTGGGGATTAGACCCTTCTGAAACATGCAAACTGGGCATGCACCCCACTGCCAAGTGGGAGGTGGGCTATGCAAAGCGGTTCCAAGAAGTCACTGACTATGCAAAGTGGTTCCAAGAACTCACTGACTGTTCAACAGTGCGACGCTATAAAAGGCACAACCAGCACGGGGAGTGTGTGAGCAGGTCCTGGAGAGTGTGTCCTTGAGAGACAGACAGTCCCCGCAAGGAGGAGCGTGCACCCTGCCGAGGGAGGAGGAATGCTCTCCCTCTCCCCCTGCCCCCCATTAGACTACACCACTGCTATTTTTAGCTATACCAACCAACTTTCCCTTTCCCCCTTCTTTTTCCTGTTCACTCCCTTGTTGTGAACTTGTCAGGCAAATAAAGTTTTTTTCTTGGCACTTGACTCCATTTTGAGTCTTAATTCTATTTCCAAGAATAAGAGAACAAAGTCATGATAAATGAATATTGGATCATGGCAGACTTCTAAAGGTCATCTAGTCCAACTCCCCTGCAATGTACAGGGAAATCTACAGCTAAATCAGGTTGTTTAGAGCTTGGTCCAGCCTGACCTTGAATGCCTCCAGAGACAAGGCTTCCACCAGATCTCTGGGCAACCTGCACCATTGCTTCACCCCCCTTACTTGAAAAAACGTTTTCCTTAAATCCAACCTAAATCTCCTCTCTTTAAGTTTGAAACCATTTCCCTTTGTCCTGTCACCACAGACTCAGCCAAAGAGTCTGTTCCTTTCTTTCTTATAGCCCTCCTTTAGATATTGAAAGGCTGCTATCAGGTCACCTTGGAGCCTTGTCTTCATCAGGCTCAACAGCCCCAGCTCTCTCAGCCTGTCTTCACAGGGGAGGTGTTCCATTTCTTGGATCATTTTTGTGGCCCTCCTCTGGATGCACTCCAGCAGGTCCATGTCTCTCTTGTGCTGAGGTCTCCACAACTGGATGCAGTACTCCAGGTGAGGTCTCACCAGCGCAGAGTAGAGGGGCAAGATCACCTCCCTCAACCTGCTGGCCGTGCTTCTTTTGATTTTTTTTGTTGGCTTTCAGGGCTGTGAGGGCACATTGCTGGCTCATGTCCAGCTTGCCAAAGACCGTACCCCCAAATCATTTTTGGCAGGGCTGTGCTCTATCCTTTTATCCCCTAGCTTGTATTGATGGTGAGGGTTGCCACAGGGCAGGTTCAAGACCTTGCATATGGATTTGTTGAACCTCATGAGGTAATCCTGGACCCACTGCTCAAGCCTGTCCAGTTCTCTCTGGATGGGATCCCATCCCTCAGGTGTGACAACCACACCACACAGCTTGGTATCATCTGCAAACTTGCTGAGGGTGTACTCAATCTCACTGTTGATGTTATTGATGAAGATATTGAAGAGCATCATTCCCAGCACTGACCCCTGAGGGATGCCACTTGTCACTGATCTCCATGCGGAGATCTCCATTGTGCCATTGACCACCACTCTCTGGGTTCAATCCTGAAGCCAGTTCCTCGTCCATCAAATAGCCCACCCATCAAATCCATATCTTTCTAATTTGGAGAGAAGGATGTTGTTGTGAGGGACTGTGTCAAAGGCTTTGCTGAAGTCCAGATAGATGACATCAGTGGCTCTTCCCTTGTCCACTGATGCAGTTACACCATCATAGAAGGCCACTAGGTTGGTCAGGCAGGATTGCCTGACCCAAGTGCAACACCTTGCACTTGGCCTTGTTGAATCTCATTAGGTCATCTCATTGGCTCACTTTTCAAGCTTGTCCAGGTCCCCCTGGACGACACTCTTTCCTTCTATCGTATCAATTGCAACACAGTGCTTGCGGGAAATTATTTCTGCTTTTAGATCAAGATGTAGTAGATTACACTCAATGATATCACAAAAGAACTGGCTCAGAAGATTGACATAATAACAAACTCTGCACTGGTTGATATTTGTGTTTTAAAATCAAATATAATTTAGTCTGTTTACTTTGTAAATTCTCCATTTAGCAATGAGAAAATAAATAAGGAAAAATAATCCATGCTACATGGTCTTGCGACTGATGTACATAACGTAAATCACTATTTCCGCGGAAAATGAAACAGTATACAGCCTCAGTGTTCTCATTATCTAGTACCCTCAAAGGTTTTTTTCTACGCATTAACTTCAGAAACATAGACCTTTTTCACACAACAAGGATTTATATTTGGGCTGTAAATCTCTTATTCTGGCTTTATTAACGGATGGATAGACGTATGGAAAAACAAAAAATGTTATCTAGTTTACCAAAACCATATGATTTATCACTGAAAGATCAAGACCTACATTTCTTAGCTCTCAAACTTCAGTAGTAACATTAGCTTTCAGTCTGTAGCTAAATAAAATTAGTATGGTATTTTAAGGCTGTTTGGTTAAACTGCTGCAGAGTAGGAAAAAAAGAAATAGAAACCAACAGTCTTGACTATCTGAATTGTGACTTACAGTCACCAGACTGTCCATTACTCAGAATTAATAGAAATATGTGACCATCAATCCCGTTGCCTCCATTGAGTGTCTAAAAGTAAAAATTTTAAAGAATTCTCTTCTAGAAAACACACTAATAAAAATTCCTAATTAGGAAATGTTATATATGTTATCTGATTGTTGCTAAGACCAACAGAGCTTGTGATATAATTTATTAGATCTTCATAAAAGTTACTCAACCAGGGAATAGTGATAGGACACAGTCACCTCTTAAATCTGTCAGCTCTCCTTGTATTCAGAAAAAGAAAAACTTTTACCATAGCGGTGGTGGTGGTGAGGTGCAGAATGGGAGAGGAGGGGGAGACACAGAATTTTGGAGAAAAAAGGTATGTAGTTGACAAATAAATCACTGAATTTTGAAAAACTTTCAATACTAAATATTGCTGAGTAACACAAGCTCTACAAAACTAATGACAGTTATCACTCTGATTTTGAGACATAATGAAGCTTGGGATTTCTGGAAAATAGCCACTGGGCATGTATGGATCAACTGTATGGTTCATACGACATAAAATACAGAATAAGTTTGATGTGTTTACAATTCAGACTTCTTATGTATCAGATCAATGGTAGACTTGCAGCTTTGGGTTTGCATCTAGGAAGACATTTCTCAAGTTTTGTCACACAGACAACATAATACTAAAGGATAATATTCTAGCAGTAAAATCCAAAATGACACTTTAACTGATCAGAGTAATAAATCTAAAACAATTTACCTCCTCACCACAGTATCCTTATAGCACAATCAATGACAGAAGGATGAAAAGTGTAAGACTCTTCAAGTTTTCCCTGGGGGGGGGAAGAAAAAAAAAAAGATTTTTAATTTGCATACCCATCGTAATACCAATAGATCTTGAAGAGTTAAAGAAACAGAAAAAGTACACTGGAAAAAGTTAGTACACTGTAGCTAGATAATTTCTGCAAACTACTGTCATTGAAAGGAAGTGGAGATTCAGGAGTAACTCTGGTGTGAAACAGCATAGGTAATAAAGTAAATTATTTTACATTAAAGGATATAAATTTGATATTTTCTGATTAAAGTATTCATGGAACAACAATTGAGCATTTAAATTATCATGCCTTAATTATAAATACATTCTTGCTATGCCATCGTACTTTTCCAAAGTGTTAAGTTTAGTGTAGAAATCTAGCTTCACAACAATATGTATGCTATTGTTACATTAAGTACATAAGTGATTGTCATGGTTTGACTCAGCAGATAGCTAAGTTCCACACAGTTATTCACTCACCCTCCCCCCTCCCCAAATGGGACGGGGGAGAGAAGTAGAGAAATATGCAGTAAAACTCATGCGTTGAGATAAACGCTACTTACTAAGATAGTAAAGAAAAGCAAAAGAAATAACAGTACATATATATATATATATATACATATATATTCAAAGAGGATACGCAGAGCAAGGGCTCACAGCCAGCAGTGACCCTTCCTCCCGGCTAACCTCTTCCATAACAAAAGCAACAGGAAACTCAGAAAAAACAATTACATGATGCTATACGGTATGGAATAGCTCTTTGGTCAATTTGAGTCAGCTGCCCTGGTCCTGTCCCCTCCCAGTTCCCAGCTCCTTATGCTCCCCTAACTGTCTCACTGGCAGAGGAATGCGGAACTGAATACATCCTTGGCTCTGTTCAACACTGCCAGGATGTTAGCAGTTTGTTTCTCTTCTGAGGCCAAAACATAGCTTCATACTAGACACTATGAGAAACGTAACTTCTGTTAGAAACTAAGACAGTGGTATTACCAAAACTTGCAGTATTTGCACATGCAGGATGTTAATCAGTAAATTACCTTTTGAGAAACTACAGCTTTTGAAAGCAAAATGATAGCCTTGCCAATTCAAAAACTATCTACTTCCTTTGCGACATAAACATCAACCTCAGTGTGGAGGTCCATTCTAACACACTTACTTGGCACTTTCTCACAAGAAGTCATGCTAATAGAAGATCCGTGTCTATGCCAAAACTAATGAAATTGTCAAATACACATTAAATGCAAGAATATTCTTGCAAGAACCATCACCATACATTTCAACATCAATGTAGGAAGACGCTATTTAAAAGCACTTTTCCTTCTAGCTATGTGTATCTTCATACTTTGGTTTTGGATGCTAGGGGTTTATTTGTCACCTAGTTCCACTCCACATTGCTCTGATTTTATATTATTTGTAGCATAGAAGGAAAAGATAATTGTTTATTGACAACAGTGTTACTATGAAGAAATATACTCCTCAGATTCTTTTTGTTGTGGTAGTGTGTGTTTTTGTTTGTTTATTTGCTTTCTTCCTTGCTTGTTTGTTTGTTTTACTTAAGGGAAAAAATAGCTGAGAATTTCTGAAACAGGAAATAGTTCAAGAAAATAAGAACAAAATGAATTTGGCAGAGTAGCTTCAGAATGGTCCTTTTCTTTTGGCTTTAAATTTAAGCATGATCATAGATTTAAGAACTTATGGCCTCCAAGTAGTCAAGCATATAGAAAAAAGACATCATCACCAATATTCCTGAATACTCATAGAGAATACAAGATGGCCTTGATCTAAACCCTGCTGAAATCAAGAGGAATCTTCCACTGATCTCCCTAGGCTTTTGTCTAGGTTTCCACACTAGTAACAACAAAGTACCTGAGTGAAGGCCCAGCATATCACTATAGATTAATAAATGCTCAGTTATATCATCACTAGTTACACTGTAGTGAAACAAAAAAATATTTTTGCAAATTATAGGATTTTAAAATCTGCTTTTTCTTGTTTTCCAATAAGAAAATAAATTGTGAGGTATTTTGCTAAGATTAAATCTATGTTTTTCAGTAGAAAATCTCACCCTCCAAAACAGTAAGTAAAGGAGATTACATAGAAATTCTACATGTTGACACTTTAGGAATACAAGAACACGCTGTAAGAGAATATGGACTGGGAAGCCTCTAACGATGTACAAACTCTTTTTTTAAGTAAGCATGATAAAAGAGTGAAAAAGTCTCTTTTCTACTGTTTAAAGTCTAAAGAAGTGAAAGTTGAAAGGTAGGAACATGGAACTAGCTGCTAGTGTTACATTTCCAGCTACTTGTCAAAATCAGTATTTCCTAGCAAACAATGATTTCTTAGTCTCATGTATTCTCAGATTGTATCAAAACAGATCTAAATTAATGCTCTCAAAATCCTGAGTGAAATGCAATAAGGCTAGCAAATAGATAACAATTTGAACATTTCTTTAAGAAATCTGCTTATATTTCTATACATGGCAAATCATGTTTATCCTTATTCGTATTATTATTACTATTATACTGTTTAACAGCCTGAATTTTGATCCTAATATTCTTGCCATTCAGAGTTCCTGTCATTTTCTATGTTTGGGAACAAACAGAAGAGAAAGTCAACCAGAACTGAAAACATCCCACCAAACTTCCTACTCGCATCACATGAATTTGGTGCAGACAAAAGCACATCTGAAAATATAAAACAAATTACTAATTTCTGTAACAAGATCCAGGGTTTATTATAGCTGACATTATGCATGTATCAATGGTAAATAATCTCCCTGTGTCTCTTGCTTGCACATTGACATCTGAGATCCCCCTTCCTACCATTCTTAAGTCTAACTTGTTGGTCAGATTGATTCTTCAATCTGTTATCGCTAGATAAACAAAGACAGCTTCATCTTTATGAGCTCTCAAACTTTTATGGGCTTTTAACTATTACACAAGAGGTAATGTAATTACTTTAAAGTAATCTCCAGTCATCTGAGAGTAAAACAATAATGTGCTCATAGAATCAAATAATTCCTTATATAGATAAATCTCTTGCATGTACTTCCTGTTTCTTGTTCTTATCTAACCGTAGAAAGAATCTGGGGGCACTGACCAAATTTAGTATCTTTTTTTTTTTTTTCTAAGTTCCACATTTTTTTTCGGTTAACAATAATTTGCAGGGAAAAAAAAAAAAAAGATTATAAATCCAAGACATATAGATAGTTATGCTAATTTTCTCTAAAGGTAGGGAAAATTAGTACTCCGACCTTTCTATATCTTAAATAAACAAAGAGATAAATGAAGGCAAATAAATAAATAAAGGCAAAAAGTTAGAATAAATGAGAAACATTTTCAAAATATTTGTTGTAGAGTGGTTATATTTAGAAAAATGAATCATCATATGGAAAAAAATATTATGTATTCCAAAGCTAACTTCAGTCTTACTCTATGCTTCTAATTATGTCTCACAATTATATAGTGGTGCTAAGTGCCTTATGGAACTAGGAAAGATACTTTTTTGACCTTAGCTGACCAGAGTACAGTGCATTGCAATCCAAAACCAAAACTGAACAAAAACTAAAAAAATTCCCAACTCCATAAGTCCATCTTGAAAGTAATAGATACTGTACTTTTTAGAGTTTCTATTGCTATAATATTTTAAGGAACAACTGAAACCCATTAGAGCCTTCATTATTATTGGAGACAGAACATGTAAACTGGAAAAATCTGAAATTCATCTCCAAAAGAGCTCTGAAAGCACTGGTTCTGTGTGCTGCTGTCAGAAGAACACACTGTTTTGAATTAATGTCTCTGCAGTCTTTTTTTTTAAGACTGTTCCCCTGTTTAAAAGTAAAGAACTGTGAAGAAGAATAAACTAATCATATCACTGTGCCTGGAGCCTTTATTTAAGATGATATTGCAATGTTTTCAAATGTGGTGAAACAGTTGTATATAACAATATATATATGTATATATAACTTAGTCAATCTTTCTGAACTCAGGAGTATTTCAATATCAGCTATATTCTCCACAGTCATATCTGAAACATAACAAACAGAACTGTGGACACAATAAAGTATACATGTTGTCACTGTTGAAGGCTGAATAAAAGCATTCAATTTACTATCCTGAACACATATTTCTTCACATTCTGTGAATTTGTACACATTGCTGTGCATATTTCGGAGAGTGAATATATACGCTAGTTTGCATTTTCTTTATGTGTATACAAACATAAATCAATTTTTTGTCTTAGATTGTTTAACTGATCATCGCATTATAGGAATCTTGATAATGTAATACGGACTCATAAATTATCTCATGGAAAAAGCGTACTGCCCACTGCCCCTTTTTATAAACACATACAGACAAAGTAAGATTCTTCATTAATTAAACCATTCTTTTATCTTTAACTAGACATTTCACATTTTTTGTGAGCTGGATTGCTCCAAGTACACCAGGTTTCACTACGATCATTTGAAAATAAATAACTGGTCCAGATCACCATTACTGAAAGATTTTCATGTTCACATTACTTCTCTTTCCATTACTGCCTTTTTTTTTTTTTTTTTTTCCCCAAATATTCTTAAAAAGCTGTACATTTATCCGGAGAAAGTGATATTAACACATGAAATATAGACCAAATATTCTATTTACTAAGCACAGGTACAGCCCACTTCAAAAAGATTAATTTATCAACAATTTCTTAGTAAGTAATAAACACATTCTGTATAAAACTTTAAAGAGAGAGAAAAAAATGAAGAAATACAAGACAGTCTTAGAAAGAGTAATCAAGAGTAAAAAACAGTTACTGCAAGGTTGTTAAAATGGGATAGAAGAAGTTTGGTAAAATTAGGTTTTTCCCTATATTTATTATATGTATATATATATATTGCTTTTTGGTTTTTTTTGCTCATGTACTAATTTTTCTACTATTTTTTTTTTGTATTATTATTCAATTTATTTTAATATTTTCACTGTTACGCCTCATTTAATTCTCATCCCAGTATCATTAAGGATGTCAGTATATCGGCATAACTATGAATCTAGATCACAGATGATAAAACCTCAAAAATCACAATTTCAATGCACCTGAACATTGTAGGGTAGTTCCGGTTTTCTGAACTTGCAGAAACAGATAAACCTCCACTATATAGTATCTGTCCACAGTTTATTAAAAGAAAAAAACCACAAAAACTTCAGAGGAAAATAATGGTGAATTTAAGTACTGAAGTGCTATAATTATCAATTGCAACACATCTGCAAAGAATGAATAGAATCATAGAATGGTTCAGGTTGGAAGGGACCTTAGAGATCATCTTGTTCCAACCCCCCTGCCATGGGCAAGGACACCTCCCACTAGACCAGGTTGCCCAAAGCCCCATCCAGCCTGGCTTTGAATACTTTGAATAGCCTGATCCCTGCTTCTGAAAAAAAAAAAAAAAAAGACAAATACATGCCATTTTTGAAAAATCTTCCCTCCTCACAAAAAGCACTTGTGTCTCCACAACATTTATTTCCTGGATCAAAGTTCAAAATGTATTAAAGTAAATATAATGATGCCATACCATATGGCATCATGCTGAACAATAAAACAGGAAGGAAGTTGGCCAAAGAGCTGCTTGGAGACTGACTTGGCATCAGTTGGTGGGTGGTAAGCAGTTGCATTGTGCACCATGCTATCAGGATAAATTAGATTCCTATCTGTCACTCCCCCTCCCACCAACAAATATTATTGAACAGTGTGATTGTGCACATGGCTATGCCACAGGATAGAAGATAAGGTCCTACAAGGATTTACAATTTATGAACAATAAACCACTTGAGTGCTCTCTGAAACAAAGATCCTTACAGGATCTCTAAGTATATGCCAACATGGTACAAACAACTGCCATGCTGTACAATTGCATCAGCATAACATGCTCCATAACATGGGCTATATCCAGACCAAAAATAGCGTGTAGAAAACCTCCAAAACCAGAAGAACTGAAAAATGAGATTAATTGTAAGCAGTGTAAGGACACTGTAAGTCTCCAGAATGGAAGTACTTAACATGAATTAGAGTAAGTGTCACAGAGACATACCTGCCATTTCATTAAAAGAAAAAAAAAAATGTTAAAAGATAAGAAAGCCTGTACAACACTATAACACTTTGGTTATAAAAAGTGGTTTGACAAAGAGATTCTAGTGTCAAAAATTGCTTGTTTGCTAAGTTTTCATCACTGATATTGTGTTCTTTAGGAACATATCTTGTGCATCTTTAGGAAGATGATTAATTCCAAGGCAAACTGCAAAATAGAGAAATCAACGATTGCTCAAAAAATATTTACAGCACAGTATTCTTTATCTAACCACATGTTTTTATTCAAGGAAGAAGGTGAGTCTTTACCTCTTAAGAGTAACCTCCAAGAGGAAGCAAGATTATCCATCCCGAAATAAAATTATGAAAATATGGACAATTGTATCAAAATCGGGAATTTTAACATAAAGTAAATCTAAGACATCATTTAGCTCACTCTGTCTCCTCAGAGAATAAGAACACGAAGTTCTGCAAAAATTCTAGAAAATCCAGGGAAACGGAAATTTGGTCTAAGATGACAAATCCATAATAATGAGTATTTCCCGCTTCTAGAAATGGTGAGAAAGGGAATCATATTGTAGATATGAAAGATGTATTGTATATTAAAACAGGTTAATTTCTTGTATAGAATGTGTTTTATAAGAATAAAAGATATGTTGCATATAGGTATGTTTCTCAGATTATTTTCATGACGCAATCCATCTGCTAGTTCAGGTGATTCAAAATCACTTTTGTCTCAATCTAGAAAACAGCTAGCAGATCATTAACCTAAGAGCTGTAATTTCATTTTAAGATGTTGGGACAACCTACTCAGAACTTTACTTGCCTGATCTCATTTGTACCAACAGATCACAATACAGTATCCCTCCAAGTGTAAGATGCAGGCAGGCAGCTTTCTAGAAATGACTTTTAAGTCAAGTAAATTAGCATTTCTCCCCCTGTAAATCCATTCTTAGTAGTATTGCTATTTAGAGGCAGAGTCGAAGAATAATATCAAGGAACATGGCATTGCCCCACTGGGAATGTAATAGCACAGGAAGCAAAACAGAGGGGTTTCAGGCTGCTGTTAGGTAGAGATTTAAGTTCTAGTAAACAAGCCCCTGTGGACAGATAAAGTGAAAATGTATTTAAGCCTTTTTCACCTATTAGAATGACACCAGAGTTGTTTTTACCTTGCATTTGACAGTTTGCTGATTTCTATTCCAATGCTGTATCAAACTAAAGCTGCAAAAATGACTGCAGAACTAAATTAAAATAAAATTGTTTTTCATGAAACAGAAGCTCCTGGTAGATAAACCTGGTTAAAAATCTATCTTCCTGGGTAGTTATCTGATACAGTATGAAAAGAAAAGATATCTTTAGCATAACAGAGCCTAGGCACATGTGGGCCTGGCTTAGGCCCTTCCCACCTCCTGCTGCAGCTGCAGGATAGGGCCTAGCCCCAGCTGCCCCACCTAGGTGGTCCTGCCAGGGGCTGTGCCCCAAAGGGAAGGCTCTGTCCTGCCTGGAACATCTATGACTCCCAGCTCTTTCCTAGAGGCGTCCTCACTCCCCAGACACCTTCCTGAGCCCCAAGCCATTGGCAACGGATGGGGCCCATAGTCGGACCATGAGGATGGGACCTGTGACTGTGTCAGAAGCTGCCCCTACAGCCACCCTGGCCCCATTGCTATACAGCTCCAAAGCAAGCTGGTATGGGACCAATGTATCCCCCATGACTCCCACAAAGCCAGATGCCATTGGCCTGGCCCCAAAGCTGTGGCAGTGCCTTCCCCTGTGACTCCCCTAAAACAAGTTGCAGTGGGGGAACATGGGTGTGTCCACTGCTACACAGGAGCTGGAATTTGTCAAGTCTTATTTTAGTCCTGATCTTGATGCCTTCCACAAGTGATCTCCGGGTTGACCCTCCTGCCTCCAACTCTACTTCCCCTGGGAATCCACCATACTTTGTCTTAGCTCCACATTTGTAATTTTATATTACATTATCGATAAATGTTATCCATAACATTTGGCCCAGACTCTGGTCACATGGTGGCTCAGAGTCCTATTTCCACATCTCTGTCTTCCCCCATGCTGCTCTCTGCCCAGATCCCATCTGGATGGATTAGCCTCACCACGATGCCCAGCATTTGTAGTCCTGCTGGTGAGGGCACAGCCCTTCCCTGTGTTGGGGTTGCCACCAGCTCCTGGTTTGCAGGAAAAGGAGCACAGCACTTGTTCCCATCTTCCACTTGCCATTGTGAAAGCTTTCTGTTTCAACTAAAATCCCAGGTGAGAAAATGAAAGAGGTGGAGTTAATCCTTCCTGGACTGTAACTAACTGTAGAGTTGTGTTCTATGCTGGTTTTATTCTGCCATGAGTAAACAGACTAAGTGAAGTCCTTGTGCATCAGTGGATCAGACTGGACATACGCAGATGTGGTAAGGATAGTGCTTGAGAGCTCAGAAGAGAAAAAAAAGAGCTTTCTTCCTCTGATAGAAAAGATTTTGCATCAGAAAGATCAAAAAATAAAAAATGTTGTTCTTTCTTTTTTGATGTAGAACTGATATTTGTTCCATGCCAAGAAAACTATTTAGAACTTTTTATTGAAAGCAGAAATTTCTGAGGGTTTATGTTTGACCGTGCTTCTGGCTATCTGCCATGGTCTTGACTCTGAAAGATCATGAAGTTACCTCAAATTTTTTGTTCAGCTATTTGGAGAAGTATCATATAACGCTCGAAAAAATATCATACAATGCTGGGGAAAAAAAAATTTAAATTTTATTTTCATCAACTTATCTCTTTATTGTTCTACTATCAAAGAACAACATCACAACATAATTAATTTCCATGTTAATTTTACATTTTTACAAGGTCTCTAGATAAACAGTTTGGTCTGTAAACTTTCAAAGATGGAAAAATAACTAAGTGGCACTCTTTTACAAAGCCCATTAATCTTAGTATAATTGAGAATTTGCTAGATTAAATAAATGTATATAAAAATTACATTGTTACTACTCTACATTTTTTTTTTTCATTTAAAAATAATTTGTTCCTATAGTTTTGTAATTCTCTTATTGTTGGCTCATTTATACATCTGATCAATGCAAATAGTACTCAACAGTGAGATGTTTGGCATTTATAAAAATAATTTAATAACTCCTATCAAATAATAAGGAAAATGTTCTACTAATGAGTAAACTGATATATCACCAAAATACTGAAAGATAGGAACTGGCAAATTAGAATGTTATAAAAAAAACGTTCACAGTTATTTCTTGTAGTCATATATCAATAACGTGCTACAAAATATAGCTTAGAGCAGGATTGCAGTACACATTTCCATTTCTTCTATAATTCTACTTTTTTAGTAAATCCAGAACCATGTCTATACTAAACCTCATATGTTATGGCAAATGTCAAATACTTATGAGGACTACTCCTAAAGTAAGGCCTCCTATTTTATTATGCTGGCCCATAATGTCAGAAACGTTTATTGGTGGTCTTGCATTAGAGGTTGAACCTTCCTGCCAACATTCCATTAAATTTTGCCATGCAACAAATGGCAACAGAGTGGCAGTCTGATAAAACTGTGTATGACATGGAAACATGTATGAAGCAAAAGTGTGTAACTGAATTCCTCCATACAGAAAAAAATGCATACAGTAACATTCATCAGTGATTGCTGAACACTTATGAGACCAAACTGTGGATGTTTGCACAGTGAAGTGCATTTCAGCAACAATGCCGTCATAGCAGTTATAAAACAGCGGGTCATCTCCACTAGTGCACATTTTTTGCAAGCACAGCATGCAGGCTCTTGTTCATCGATGCTGAAAATGCATAGCTAATGGTGGTGACTATATTGACAAACAGTGCTTTGTAGCTGAGAATTTGCTCTGTCAAATAGTGTTATTGTGCTCTTTGTATCAGTTGTAGTTTCCACGGTAACAAACAGGAAGCATTACATTCTGAGTGACCTATGTACATCTCCAGAAAATTATGATTTGTAAAATATATTTATGCATAACATTTAATGAACTGCTAGTATAAAACACAGTGGACTTTTCACAAATTAAAATATATGAAAGAAAAGATCAAGTTAATTGTGATGCTTTTATATGTGAAATATTACAGGAAAATACAGTTAAATTTTAATTAATGTGGTAGAAAACTCAATTCATTAAATGTTTTTTAACTTTTCTCATTCTATTGATATTTTTCCAGTCTATAAAGCATTCAAATTTACATTTTTCCTTCCATTAATTTACACTGGAAACACAAAAATATTGTAAGCTCATATGTTAAATTTGTAATGTGAGTCCCTCATCTCTTATGGAAAAGTTCCAGGAGCATCCAAGTGCCTTAGCAGTATCTGTGAAATATGGAGGAGACAGTTAAATTACTATGGATTCTCCACTGCAGAAATTCTTCATGAGGGAAGGAAAACTAACAATGAATTTGGATATCTTTTGAAGACATTATGTAGTCCAGTACTGGCTGATTTAAGTCAAAGTTTCCAAGGACAGGTGAACAGAAGAAAAGTCAAAGTATTCTACCTATTCCCCTCTTCTTACCTCATCCTACAACAGTGTCCTGTCTCTCTAACCCTTTCTGGATATTATACATTTTGATAGACAGTTCATTCTGATGAACTTAGATCTGAGCTGAGCTTGATAGCAAATGTGGATTAAAAATAAAAGGGCCAGGAATCCTCCAAAGTCTACTGGAGATACATGGAAAGCAAGGTACAAGTTTCTTTATGGATTTTTTTTTTTTAAGAAAGAATATTAATGGGTTAATAAAAATACTTATGTTACAAAAAAAAATCTGAAATTAGAAAAGGTTGTTCTGACATTTTCAATGCACTATTAGTGCTCCCTTTCTCCAATACATCTGCCTGTAATATAGCCAAGAAAATGACTATTTCACCTCAGAACGGTGAAATCTCATTAATAGTACTTTTATAGAAATTTGGATTTTGTATTGCATGTTCTTTAATCATATTTGGTAAAAATATGCAATATTATTTTAGTCTAAAAACAAAACAAAATCTCTTCAGTAGATAAAATGCTTTGTAGTATTAACCACAGTGTTGAAAACTGGATTTGAGTTGCATTGGTTTAAAGTAAATACAATCTTTTTTTCTCATATTTCTCAGTAAAAAAACTCACAATAAGATTCTCTTAGTTCTCTGTTTTATTAGGTGACTTTACTTCAATGTTCTTTAAATATTAAATAAAAAGGAAATTGGTGGTGGTGACAGCATTAATTCCTTGTTTATATATGTAACTCCAATCATGCTTCCTATGTACAACAATAACTTAATTGTAGTCAGCTACATCTAGTTCCTAAGAAGACTTACTCATGTATTAAAGTATAGTTAAACAAGTTCTACTACAGAGGAGTATTTCTATGGTGAAGTTAAGCCTGTGCATGACTGAATAAGCTGTAGGGTAGAGCCACAGGCAACTGCTATCTCTGTAGCTGAACTGATTTTTCAGCAGGAGAAGTAGCCAAAATCACACTTTTTTTTTTTTTTTTTTTTTTTTTTTTTTTTTTTTTTTTTTTTTTTTTTTTTTGTTTTTTAAAATTTATTTTTTTTTTAAGTTTTGAAGTTTTAAAATGAATTTGGTCCATTATTTCTAGGAAGCTGTAGCATTTCCTGAATTTGCTACTTTCTAAACATTCAAGGTGGCCAAATCCCTTAAACAGAAAGATACTGTAATCTCTTGTGAGTAGGTAAGAATGTCTCTTTTAGAGAGACTGCAGGTATCCTGTCTAATACCATTCATATTACAAGTGTAGAAAGTAAACAGGATGATTAGGAATGACAAGTTGACTGCAAGAAAATCCTTACAGATATTGAAGCAGTTGCAAAGTTAAACCAATCAGAGGTACTCTACCATCTAAATGCAGATTCAACTGCCATTTCCATTCACATTCCTTCATCTGAATTATCATTACAGATAACTGATTATGGTGTAGGAGTTAAGAATTCTTCTCCTGGCTAGCTGCAGATCACTTCGTGATATCTGTTGTGCTTGGTCTGTTTTCTTATTCTTTCAAATTAAAAATTAAAAGAGTAACCTGAGTAATTCACCACCCATGGAAAAAACTAACAAATAAAACAAAATAACAAACAAAGCAACAACTAAAAACAATAATCAAATAAATTCAAAACAAACAAACAAAACCCACGAGTTTCTACTTGGGGCAGTTACAACTCTTTTAGTCATAGCTTGGCAGGTGGAGAGTTACTGCCATCTGCTGGAAGGATGCCTTTCCTGATTCAACTGTAAACATGAATGTTTATGAGTAAAACAAACTGAAAGATTAAGACTGTTGCTGACATTTAGGTGCGTAACATGTCAGTAAACTTCTGAACGCTCGTTGTTCTAATGGTTTCAAAAGTGCAAAATCTAAGAAAATATGAGCCTTAATCTCCTTGCAGTCAAGCATCTGAATGGGGAGTGTGTAACTGAAGATGTAATAAGTGAGGAAATGAAAAACAAAGGAACCTTTTAATATGACAGCACTTGTTTCAATAGTAGCTCCATCCATTATTTTAGAGGGAAAAAAACAAAACAAAACAAAACAAAACAAAACAAAAACTATTACTTAGTTTGTCCTCCTAGTCAGAGATCTCTAGTTTGCAAAGTACACTTTGCTAGTTAGCATAGTCATGTTGACTACGAATGGCAGCACAGCATCCTAGTGGTTGGCACTTTTCAAGAGCTTTTCTGTCTTCAATCTTAGTTCTGTTTCATGTATAGTCCCAAATCCAGACAACAAATTACTCTTTCCTAAATAATGGACTTTAAAAGTCCCTTTTATGTCAGTTTGCTGAAGATTTCAGGACAGGCAATTAAGTTGTTGAATGGTTCTGATTAAATGATTGCCTTAGTTTCTAGCCTGGATGAGACTATGCTTTGGTTCTAAAAGGAAAATTAAACCAATATGTACTGATGTTTACATTTTTGCCATACAGAGCCAAGGGCTCAAACCACAACAACTATGATATGGATATCAGTACACATTCTTACACATTTCCAAGTGTAAATCAGAATACAGAGAAACATACATTTTCTATCAAGAAAAAGATAAATTTGTGGTTAGTCTTCTATTTGCTGTCTGAGATCAGCAGAACTATACTGCTGTTGTCATTATGTTAACATATTTTCATTTGCTTAGGAATTAGTAAAGTGAGGAAGAAACTGCAGTGACGGATGTAGTGGAAATGAGGCTGTCTCAGACAGAAAACAAGCCAGTTGAATGACTTGAATGAGCAAGGAGTATACAAACTACCTGAAGTAACTATGCTCATGGCAGTGTGATATTGTGTTTGGGCTAATGAGAGGGAAGATGTGAAAAATGCAGCGTCTGATCATGGAGTATAGGGAGATGTGTCAGAAATAAAGAAGTAAAGACATCTACCTGTAACCCTTACATTCAAAATTCCTGCATTCAATACAAGTTGTTAACCTTAATTATATTTTTCTGAATTCTAGAAGATGAAGGAAGAGATTAAAAGTCAGATATATATTTATATTCAAATCTTAGACAACCTTTTTGTCTATAAATATCAAGTGATTAACAGCTTCATTATATTTTTATGCAACATTATCTGTGACATGGATTTTGAAGAATCATAGAATCAGTTTGGGCAATAATCTTCCTTTTAAATGATTTCTTTTTAAAATAAACAAGGCAGGTTCAGTCTTTTATAGCATTGTCATCCGATCCTGTACTTTAATATAATACGTTTTCATTTAGCTCTTGGGTCTAACCTGTTCTGCAAAGTGCTCAGATTTGTCAGAATTTATGAATGAATTAATAAAAACGTGATTAAATACTATTACTGCCAGTTAATTAACTGGATGTGCTTTTCTTTAAATATGTAAATAGATAAAACCCCTAAAGTACATATTTTCACTCTCATGGCTTTTAAGGGGATGCACGTCTGAAGAGCGCATCTTAACATTAGTATTTTATAATATTCGCCACTGAAAAGTATCTTTCTTCTGCTTACACTTTGATTTTCTACGCACTCTGAATTTAGCTGTCTTCTTTCATTAACAGAACAAAACTAACTTGCCAAAGCCACTAGTCTGTGCTATTGTATAAGAAATCTAACAGTAGGCAATTTCTTAAAAATGCACTTGTATTCATTTTGTAAGCATGTTCTTTACTGCGGAATGCTACCTTCTAACTATTTTGAGCCTGAATTAAATTTTTCTTTTTACGAGCATATGCTGTATCAAGACAATCTTGAATTAGAAACTGTATCACATTGAAGTGATTACATTTTAGTTCTGTTTTGATCTTTTATCAAAAATAAAAATTTTATTTGGCTAACTGAGGTATGAAATCCTTGAATTTTCAAGGCAGTAAATTATTACTGTCTCTAATAATTAAAATATTCAATGGGAGGAATATATTTTTCTACTATAGAAGTTAATATAGGAAAAAAAATAAAAAAGATTGTGCAACCATTAAAGGAACAACTAATTTTTTTGTGAATATTGTACGCAATCTAAAGTTAAATTGTCTTTCAAGGCTATTTAAAGATTATTGATAAGGATTAAAAGGAATGTTAATGCTATCTGGAAGATAACTTCCAGTATAAACTAGATGTCTCCAGGGGCAGGGTGAGAAAAAAAAAAGTCCCTAAATGATGTGCCTGGTATATTTTAATGGGATCAGCCTTACCACACAGGTAAAAACACCAGTGATACTCATACAGTGCTAATATGTGTCTAAAAGAGATTTTCTTTTTGTCTTTCAAAAATTGCTGTTTCTTTGTTTCTCGTCCTATTTTAACAATAGATGTATAATAGATATTTTTGGCTTTTTATTTTATTTTATTTTGTCCACATAGATTTATATAATCTATATTAGAAAATAGGACAACATGAAAAAGTCATAAATCTAGAGCAAATCTTTTTCTTCCCAATTAAACATGAATTTAGCATATTGTCATAAAATAAAATTTTTGCTAGTGACACCTGTAAGTAACCTCACAGATGGGATGGCCTGCAGCTGTTTCCTATTCCTATCTCTCTCCTACTCAGTCAGCAGATAATAATTTCTACATAATCTTAACCATAATCTACAGTATTTATAGTCTATAACAATTTTCATGTCCACTGTAAGTTTCTTGGCTTATGGAGAATATCTCTTAAGTGTATAATAGAAATATTTTATGCTTTAGTTTTTATTTTGACAGAATAAAAAGTAAATACAACCTTCAAGATAGTAATTTGGGCAAATACATATGTTGCTCAGATGCGTGCCAACTCATCATGACAATTAGACTTTTTTGTCACATTGTGGTTTATTTGTCACAGAAACATAACATCACAGGAAGTCTACAATCCTGGACTATCTAGTTAAATTTTATACACTGTACAATTCTCGTATTTTTTCCAGAACTACAGTTCTTCCTGTCATTCAGAGCCTTGCCTCTAGCACTTTAATAAACTCACATTACAGGAAACCAATCTGAAACATTTCACAGGTAATAAGCAGATTAAATATTCATGAAAATGGGTAATTCAGTTTTAAATATCCATTGACAGTTTGTTTCCATTGAAGTTTTACTACTCATATGTTGCTGAATGTGATATGAGCCAGAGAAGTGTTTAATCATTTTACAGCAGTGACACAACTTTGATTGTGTCAGTGCAAGCTAATCTTGTTTAGTATTTAGATACTGCTGGCTGCTCAGCAGCCTTATCATATGCTACATGTATAGGAAGGACATTTCAATTCAAAGAAAAATTTAAGATTGGTTGACCCATGGATTTTGCAACATTATAGCTTTGTACATAATTCTACATAATATCATAATAATGCTTATCATTCATGCGCTCCCCAGCAAATCTCATCATATTAATCAGAAAACCCGAGGAGTACAGGCTTTAAGATTTTCATCGATGCTGAGAATACAATGTAGCAGTCAAAAGCCCAACTCCAAATCTGTCTATTGCCCTCCACTGATTTTATGGTAGATCTTCCCACAGTCTGTGTATATTCCATTTCTAATCCAGAACATTAAGGAGGAATGTTAATGCTTATGGAGGTTTAGTTAATGCCTTCCATTTACTTTAAATGTGTCATGCTGGAAATCTTCTCTACCTACTTTGAATTCATACATATATACTCGCAAATACGTGAAGGGCTTGACTCCCAACTTTGCAAGGCAGCATTCACAGCTCTTGACCCTACAAATTCTACTGAAACCAATTGGATTTCTGCATGTAGATCCCAGCATATTGATCTGAATACAAATGTTGTATTACAAACTTAGTAAACATTTATTTGGTAAACAAAAATATTCAAAATTAAATATTTGACAATATATATGACTTTCCTTAGAATGCATTTTGCTTTCATTTAGCTAGTTTAATTGTTAATTTTTTCAAGACTTATAAGCACATGTAACAAGGAATAAACCTGTTTTAGCTTGTAATGAAGAATGTCTGGTCCATCATGTCCAGTGGAAATGAAATGGGGTGAAAAGGTAAAAGAAGAAGTTTCTAGTTATATAGAGGAAGGCCTTATCACTGTATTCTATGAGGACTAAAATATAGGAGTATGTTTACATTAGTCAAGTTGGTCCTGAAGAGACTTTTTTACTTTCACCTTCATGTGTATGTGACAATTGGTTTATAGAAACAAACATTTTGAGGCTATGAAAAAATGGGAAACAAGTATTAAGTAAACTGAATTCAGTAAACAAAATTCTTTATCATTGGGAAATATATTTTGTTTTATTATGTAAAATAGGCAAGCTATACAAACAGCCACCCATTTTAAAGGACTTGAACACTAGTTTAAGGAAACCTCTAATTGACTGGGAACTTGTAAGATATGAAGTTGCCAAATTTCTGAGGGCTCAGTACACTTAAGTCTTGGACCTTACAGTTTTCTCTGAAGTAAGAGAGAGTATAAGGCTTTCAATTCTGTATGAGGTCAGGACCTACAGCAGTGTAGTGGAGCGAAGTAAGAACCGGTTATAAGAACACCACTTTTGTTTGCCTTGACCCTGTGTAATCCTTAGCAAAATAAAACTACAGTGCTCTACCTCTAGGCTATTTATAATAATAAATAACTGCATGTAAAACTTCACAAAAACAGAGGTAGATTTTACCCAATAAGATTTTGCCAGTTACAGGTTTGCTACACACTGATCATTAGGCTTTAAACCATCTGACAGTTATGTACATCAGTCATCTGATTCAGTAAAATTCATTCAAGACAATACTCTAAATTTTATGATATATAGGTCTGTGAGGAAGGTTAAAATTCATGTAAAGGCAACCGAGAACATTGTCCACAGTAATAATTCTATGAATTATAATGTAAGAGAGAGAAAATGAATATATCTAGTGTATTAATTTTCATGAAGATTCTCTACAGTTTAACAAATGATTTTATGCATTCTTTTCCCGTAAAAAATAGACTGACAAGCATTTGCTAATATTCCTTGAAGATTAGCTATGTTACATTTCAATTGCATTTTTTAGTTATCAAAATATTTAAAAACCAAAGAGCATATTCAGAGGGCCGGTAAGTAATGCTGTGTCAGTTTAGTTTCTGCTTCCTGACTCAGTTCATCTCCATACCTACCCAGTGCTGTTCTCTCAGTGCACAGACAGATGTGGGGACTTAAAGAATTTACATTTCATTTTGCTGAAAAAGACAATAATAATAATAATATCACTTTTAGCAAATTAATTACTACTGGCTTCTGACCTCCAGTGCTTATGTCTAGCAATAAGAAGTAACGCAACCCATAATGCAGGAGCTTAATAAGGTGACCTGACACCGTCCAGGTTTTTCTATTGTCAGGTTCCATGCTGTGTAAGCTGCTGCTCTTGTGCATTGCTTTTTTAACTCCACTACTAACCTATTTATTTCTCTAGATATTACCTTTTGTCATTACTTGCTCTTTTTATATCAAATCTATCACAGGTATGCTTACACACACACCATCCTATGAGTATCCTGCTGCTAAATTCTAGTTCTTTACAGCTAATAGTTAAACTATTTTTTGTTTGTTTTCCAGTACACTCAGAATTAGTTGTATGTATTCTACAATATGTCAAGAGCAATGAGCAGAAGAAAAAAAAAAAAATGCGGGCATGAGAATGAGCATGTGTCATTAGTTATGGTACTCTTTCCTCAGTTCTCCTTAGTGAAAAACTGAAATCCCCAGTCCCCACTGAATGGGAAAGAAATACATTATTTCTTTAAAGTAACAGATTTTACAAGGTTTCTAAACCAAACATTTTACAGAATATATGCAATATTTATTTAAAATAGAAATCACAATATAATACAGAAAAGAAAATAAAAGCTACAGAGAGAACCACAGCAACAGGAAATTGATGAAAAAATTCAACTGGTGATCTCCAGAACTGGAGATAGAATACTTGTCTCGGTGACAAGGCAAATTTCCTATGTATTTTGTTAAAATCAAGGTTGCAATTTTTGCCTTCTAGAACCTGCTGTTAGGAAGCCCTCCCAAAAGATGGACATTTAGAGAGACGTGTGACTCTAGTGTCAAGAGCTAGAAAAAAATAGTTTCATATTTTGAACTTCTAAAGCTTGAAGTCTTTTGTGTCATAGAATCATAGCATCAAAGAATCAAATATCTATCTAGGTTGGCAAAGACCTTCAAGATCATCAACCTGATCTGCAAAGTCCTATCACTTAACCATGTCTCTTTGTGCCACATCCACACATCTCTTAATACCTCCAGGGATGGAGACTTCACCCCTTCTCCGGACAGTCTGGACATTCTACTGTTTTATCACCCACTCCATGAAGAAATTCTTCCTAATGTGCAGTCTAACCTAATCACGTGCAACCTAAGAATGTTTCCTCATGTTCTATCATGTCACTAACACTTCACCAAAACCCGCTTTCAGTTAGTCGCAGAGGGCGATGAGCCTTAGCCTCATTTTCATCAGCTTGAAAATGAGTTCCCTCAGATGATTCTCACAAATCCACTGCTCTTCTCTGCATGTGCTCAAAAAACTCAGCAGTCTTCTTGTAGTGGGATGCATAAAACTTAACACAGTATTCAAGGTGCTGTCTCACCACTGTCATGTACAAAGGGACAGTCATTGCAGTTGTTCGTTATGCATTAAAAATAAATAAATAAATAAAAAGGGTAGACCAGGAAAATGCATCCTTCAAACTGCAGCTATGCCTGCACAGTGAAATAGCTCCCTGTCCGGTCCCTAAAACAGGTGCAAAGCAGCAGCTGCAGAGTTGGCAATAATACAGTGTCTATACCAGCTCCATGCAGCATAATTATGTCAATGTTACAATTTCCTATTTTTTTTCAAAGAAACATTGTTTTCACCTTTTTTTTCCTGCAGAGTTAAAAAAAAAAAAAAATTGGACTAAAAAAGATTCTCAGCAAATAGAAACTGACCTTGCACTTCTGGCAATTTAGCTCTAATGAGGATTGTATCCCTACAGGGCAGATCAAGATTAAATTCTTCCTTTATCATCAGTGTGCTTTTCTATGATAGTTATGTGTACAATGTACATGCAATATCAAATGTTGAAGGCTTGGCAGCATTAACAGAATTGGAGTCCAGCGTATTATAATTTCAAAATCTTCTGCAACATAAATTATTTTTCCCCTCCTTGACTCCTTTTTATACATTTGTTCTGGTTTCATACACTATTGTTTCTACTGTTTTCTTTCTTTTTAATCAGAATGTAGTGAGGAACACCTGCCCTTTCTTACTAATATGTGTGATATGCCCAGAATACACAAGAACTCATAACAAATCTATAAAGATTACTTTGTCAATAGAGAGGATGTACAGCGTGTATACCACAGCCAAAGAATGCTTANATTTTTTTACTACTCAACAGTCACAGAATGATAAAGCAGTGTTGACTGGAAGACACCTAGTCTCTAGCTCAGATTCATGTTCATAGCAGAGTTGACCTGGGTGCTAAGAGCTTGGCCCGCCTAGGTCACAAAAAAGTCCAAGAATAGAAATGGCACAATGTGTCTGATCATCATCTTCCACAACTGGGCTGTTTTGGTGTGGGAAAGGCTTCTCCTCATGTATCAGCTCATGCCACAGCCTCTTGCCCTGCCACCACGCACGATCTGCAGAGCCTGGCTGAATCGCTTCTGTCCATACTCACTGGTGTGGGGGCTGTGACTGGGCATCCTTCTCCCAGCTGTACTGACACCAGTCCTGAAAACCTTCCTTGCAGGGCAAGGGCTCCTGTTTCACCATGCTGGTGGCCTCCCCCTAGTTTTTTCCATATTGGAGGGGCAAATGTGAATGCAATATCCAGATGCAGTCTAATGAATACAGAGCAGAAACACCCAGTTCCTCCAACTGATGACTTGGCTCTGCCCTTATTCATAAAGCTCAGAACACTGTTGTACTTTGCTGCTAGGATGCAGGGTGTTGGCTTCATGTTATCATATTGGAGACACGGTATCGAAGTTTAATTGTGGATGTCTTACTCAAACTTTCCCACTGCATTTTTCATTTTTCTTGAAAGAATGTAAATCAATCCTTGCGTTACACTGAAAAAATAAAATCATTTTTCTGCACTGTGACAATACAGTTTTCTTCCCATACATCAAAAGACACTGTATTAATTCTACATCACAAACTCCATAATCCTTATCTAAATATTAACTTATAGTGATCTTTTCTCTCCTATATCAATTGCACTAATGCTGTCCTCTACTCCACTGTTACAAAATTGTCCCTTTTCCCCATGTAAGAATATATCAGGTACCACAAAATATTTATTCAATTACATACAACGTGTAAATTCATGTCATAGTAACTAGTTCACTTGTTTTGCTATTTTTAATACCAATAGTGATGATTTGTATAAAAAACCTAATAGGGTCATGTCATGGTCAGTCATTCGCCGCTCAAAAGATTGATCAAAACCAATAGCGTATGTTAAAATTCTGAGAAGAACGGTAGGCAAACTAAAATACAAAAATTAAAACAAACAAACAAACAACAACAACAAAAACCACCAGTGTGATGAACAAATTCAAATATTCATTATAACAATGAGTCACTGCTTAATGTTATCAGTTCTAAAAAACAGTAAAAAATCAAAGAGATACTGAAGTAGAATTATCATGTACCTTAAAAATGTCTACAGACAGGAGAAATACAGTCAATCCCCACCTTTCACTAAAATTGTATATACTTACAACTGATTGCATCAAAATTGAAGCCAAACCTTGATTACTTATGACACATTTCCTCTAGTGAGAGTTCTACTACCTGAATATGCATGAATTTTACAAGGATATTCACATAACTGCCATAGTTTCCAAACTACACCACAGAGATGATAATAATATCTAGCTTATCATCCTTAGTTCTGTTAGCTGAAAAATACTGTTTTCCAGAACACATTTTCAACGACCACTTAGATAGAACTGTATCAACATAAGTTTCAGTGTTTCTTCTTAAAGGTCTTTTCCAACCCAGATGATTCTGTGATTCTCTCCTGAAAACAGATGAAAACATTACTTTATATGAGATTTCTTTTCTCTTTAGCTGACATTTAAAAAGTCAGATAATGTTCCTTTAAAAATTACAAATTATCTTTAAAACTAGTACAGAATCTTCTTACAAAGAAATTGGGTTGCTTCTGGTTTTCTTTCCCTTCTATTTGTTCAACTAAAACTCACAGTAATATTTATATAGATTCAACATAGGGGAACAGAAAGCTAGATTTCAAGGAACTTCTATTAATTATCCCTATGGATTCTTCTGAAACTGACAGTGAAATATAAGCAAGATGATGTCACAAACATTGTGAAAGAGTGATGTGAGTGAAAGAAATCCCATTTAATAACTGACAGACTCAATAACACAGAGGACAAAAATACCCATTAGTTTGAATACATATGTTGTGAAAATATTTCAAATGTGAGAATACAAGACATGAGCATTGGATATAAGCATGTTTTATTGTTTTTTTCAAGTTACTTCTTTTCTCAAATATTTTTAGTATCCATAACATTTCCTTTTGTACTTCAAATCACCTGAATCAACCATAAAAATTACTCTGAACCACACGTGTGGAAAATTCTCAGTGTCTTTTTCTTAGGCATCTGGGTTGTGTGTGAGTAGAAAATTCTGTGGGGAAAGTTTATTTTCAGAAAATTTCATAGCTGTTCAAAAGATGCAACTGTGGTGAGACTTGGGACAGAAAGAAAAGTAGAAAAAATGTGGCTCCATCAAAAAGTTACAGAAAAAAAAAAAAGGGTAGTTATTACATTCTTGTTCATTTAGCAATCCCTTAGATTCTGTACGTTGCTATGCAGGAATGAGGGTCCTGAAAAGCTGTCAAGAAGATTCAGAAAATTCATTTCTCTACCTTTCCTCAAGTAAAACCATTAGCAAAATTGACTAGAGGATGTGGATCTAAGTGTTTAGTGTTTTGACCATTATTCTTATCTACCCATGACATTTTTAAAAAAGACAGTTTGGATTAATAAGTATATGCTAAAGGTAGTGTCATGCAAAAGAAAAGCAACTAAAACTTATATGATACTGCAAAATACCATGAATATCAGAGGAAGGAATGAAAAAATTCCTTCCTCCTTCAAGATATAGATTCGTGGCTACGCAAAATAAACACAAGTCACTATCAGATGAGTAACAGTTTAAACCAAGAAATTATTAATGGAACATACAATGTTCTTGCAATATTACAGGCAACCTAGAAGGGTTTGTAACAGCAGAACTGTTAGTTTTTCAGTATTTTGCTGAATGTTTGCCAAGTGACATAGAGAATTTCAAAGGAGATCAAAAGAACATGTAAAGCTCAATTGTGCCACACTATGGAACTACTCTCTTAAGTGTGAAATTTTTGCGTATGTCTTTAGTACACAAGGGCAGTGTATATGACTTAAACTGTTCCTGTCTTCCAGAATATATATCTACAGATACAGAAGTGCTGATTGATTTGCTTATTAATCATTTACACTTTTGCCCATTTTCTTTAATTTTTCTCTATTTAATTAAAAAGGGGGGGCAGAGGGGCTCTGGTAATTTATTTGTAGTAACTAAGATCATTAAAATGGTTGGAAGAAGGAAAGCTCATCCAGACAGCTGTAATTTTCTTTTAAAAATGAGTGATCTTTTCTCAGTTTTGAATTATTTAAATAGGCATCAGAAGATGGTGACGGTATAGTCAGCAGCTAACCAACACACTAATATACCAGATGTTTCAGCTGAAAAGTAAAGTGTCATGAAATATCACACCTTTAAAAAGAACAGTTGTCACCCTCATTAGAAAGAACAGGCATTGCAATGAAAAAAAAAAAAAATACCATTTTAGGGCTTGAGGAAAATAGAACAAGGAAGGAGATCCAACTTCGTATTTCCATAGTGTCTCTTCATGAGATTTATGTCAGAGTTTACAAAAGTATTCAAGAACTGCAAATTGGAAGATCTATCATCTGTGTGAACTTTTAACCCCAAGGCTGCCAAATAACATCTCTCTCAAACTGACTTTATTCTTTGTTAAATCCTGATGTTTATCACACTGGATGATGTTATCAGAGCCCTAACTGATGACTGTAAAAAAACTCCAGGCCTTATAATGACTCCTTTCCTTTATTCTGAAACAACAGAAGCATTTTAGTACCACCAGCAATATGTAGATAAACATACTTAAGGCTTGCATAAATAAATAAAAAAATAATCCAAAACAAAAACCTACCAAGTTTAATATAGACTATTCTTATTTTATTTCTCCCTAACAGCAGCTAAAATGCCCATATTCTCCTGAATCTGCTTCTCTGAAGCATCTTTATAATCTAAAACTTCAGAACTCTTCCTACGGCCAGCAAAGGTCTGTCTGGATTTTTGCTGTATTTTTCCCAATAATTGCTGTCAAAGCATGGATATTATTAAGCCACTATTTTTAATCTCCATAGTTCATTAGTACCTTCACTAGACAAGTTATTAAAAAGGGATATACAATCGCAACATTTTAATCAGTTTCCTCAAGTCACTTGAGAGCTCAATTTAGGACTGCAATAAAGTGATTCTTATCTGTACTTTTCAAAGATTCTGGACCATTTTGTTTTCTACAGGTAGAAAAGATTGTTCTTTCTCTAAGTCTAACTGAATTCACTTGAGCAGATAGACATTTTTTGCTTTTACTCATGTGTGCAAACAGTCATGAATAGAACTCATATTTTTTATAGACCGTTGCAATCTTTGCAGCAGAAGTTGGAAAAGGGGCCAAAAAGCTTCAGTAAAACCACTGTGCATCAGTGATTGGATATTCCCACGGAAACCACTAGCATCTCTATGAACATGTCATGTGAGACAGTGTCAAAAACTTTACTAAAGAATAGGCAGATAATATCCACGACTCTTCCCTCATCTATGAAACCTACTATTTCACCATGGTCATTTTTCAAATTGATCAGGCATGACTTCCCCTTGGTGAATCCATGCCATTTACTTTTTTTTTTTTTTTTTNCCTTTTTTAGTATTTTTTTTTTTTTTTTTTTTTTTTTTTTTTTTTTTTTTTTTTTTTTTTTTTTTTTTGTCTTTCACATGCTTGGAATCATTTTTCAGGACTTGCTGCCCCATAATTTCCCCATGAATTGATGCAAGAAACTACTGTCCTGTAGTTCCCGGTGTCCTTTTGTCTGCTGCTTTTGAAGGTTTTTTTTCCTCCAACCTTCTGGCACCTCTCCCAGACACTATGATTTTCTAACATTACTGGAAGTAGATGTGAAATGACATTATACATAATGCAGTTTCCTCAGAACTTGTGGGTGCATCTCATCAGGGCTCATGGACTTAATAGGTTTTCCCTAGCCTGATCCTTTTCCAACAGTGTTACGCTTTCCCTGTTCTAGACATTTCCCTTAGTCTGCACGATCTGGTATTTCTGAAACTCAGTCTTGTTAAAAAAGATTGAAGTAAAAGAACGCATATGGTATCTCAGATTTTTCCATGTGCCACCAGTTTCTCTGTCTTGTTCAACAGTGGGACCACAGTTTGTCTTGTTATCCTTCTGCTGATTATGTATGCAAGGTCTTTCTTATTGCCCTTGACATCTCTTACTAGACTGTTTTCTAGCTGGGCTTTGACTCTCCTACATGCAGCTCTGCATGGCAGAAAATGCCAGTACATTTCTCCCAGGTTACCTGTCATTGTTTCTGCCTTCGGTAAACACCCCTATGTCTGAGTTTTGCCAAGCCTTTTGCCCTGTTCATCCACGCAAATCCTTTGGCATTTTCCCTAAATTCCTTCCTTTTGGGATAGACTGCTCTTGAGATTTGAGGCTCTGATTCCTGAAAATCAACCATCTTTCTTGGATTCCTTTTTTTTTTTTCCTTCATGACCTTATCTCAAGGGACTTTTTCAAACAGAGTCAGCCTTGAAGAGGCCAAAGTTTGCTCTCCTGAAGTCCAGAGCTCTGCTCCTTCCTCTTGGAATCCTGAACTCTACCATCTGACAGTCACTGCAGCCAGACTTTGATCATAACCTTCGACCACCACATCCCCAGTGAGCCCTTCACCTTTGTGAGCACAAGGTCCAGCAGAGTATCTCTCCCCATTAGTTTCTCTGTCATTTGGATCAGGACACTTCTGAATGTTTTACACCCTGCTGTGCTGTCTTTCCAGCAGTTACGGGGGTAGCTTAAGTCCCCATGAGGATTAAAGCATCCAAACACGAAGCTCCTTCTAGTTGTCTGTAGAAGGCCTCATCTGCTTGTTCTCCCTGATCAGGTAGTTTAGAGTAGACATCCACTGTTACTTTATCCATAGTGACCTGCTCTTTATTCCTTATCGATAAGCTATGGACTATATCCTGGATGTCCAATGTTTTGGCTTGCCTGGGCCGAATTGAGTGAAGAGGAATTATCTCGGGCCATATACAAAATACATAATATAGTTAATGTATATAAGTAACAAAACTTATTTTTTATGAATTTCTTATTAAAACATTAAAAAAGAGAGCAATGAAAACATAGAAGCAGTGGGATACTTTACTTGACTGGCATCCATGTCTGGGTCAATGAAAGTGACTGCAATTCTTAGTGAGTTCTCAAGGTGCTAATCAGAGATTTTTGATGAAATATGACTCTTCCTGATCTTCATCCTGGAAAATACTTGTTCACAAATGTGCATACTACCAAACAATGACATGAATAAGGTGTGTTCGTGAAGTGAGGGATATTTTTCTCTGTTAAGATAGGTCTCATAGAAGTCTAGTAAAGAGAGACAATTAAATTTGTGACTTCAATGTCTGATTGCAACTCTATACATTCCACTAAAAACTGATGGTTTTTATTCCTTTACCAAAACAAAAAGCAAGGCTGCCTTTTTTTT
>WBMW01004818.1:30896-64899 GCA_013396635.1 Penelope pileata | reverse complement strand
CTGCTTGTAGAATGCTTCACCTGCCTCTACACCCTGGTTGAGTGGTCTATAACAGACACCTACTAGGATACCAGCATTGCTGGCTTTCCCCCCGATCCTTACCCGTAAGGACTTGACCTTATCATTCCCAGCACTGAGCTCTACAACATTGAAACATTCCCCAACACACAGAGCCAATATGAGGCATAATATCAGTGCCCCAGGCCTACTTATGTCTCTGAAATGTTTGAAAGTATTTAACTGAAACAGTGCTGCACTACCTTGGAAAGGTGCGGTCCAGATATAATTAGGATTGCTTTATTTTTATGTTGAATTCCAAGGGAAATATACTTCAATTGAGAACAACAAAGCAACTCAAATTTTGCTACTAGTACAACCTTCTCTTACTCTGTAAAGGATGAAAATCATCGCTCCATATTACAAACTTGAAATATATGTTTAATAATATTAATCTTTATTACATTACACAGTTTGATCAACATAAGTAGGTACAAATAAAATTCTATATGACAGCCTTTTACTAAATAACAGAAAATAAATAGAGCTGAAGTCAGATATTGATAAAATCTCCCAGCAGGAAATGTTTTCACAACAGATGGTCTCTAAATATCTAACATACATGAAATACATCTCTTGGTACTCATATTTATAATAAAAATAAATAATGAAAAAATAGACACATTGCAATTAAGGACCTTAGTTGCCTGAGTAGTTAGAATGGAACATCCCTTGAATGTAAGCAGAACAAAGCAGATAAGTGTTAACTGTCTATATCTAAGCAAATAGTGAATGACATACAGTAATTGTGTATTTTTTCCAAGATACTTTCCAAGTATCACTTTTTTTCTCTCATGTGTCTGAAATTACTGAATAACTAGAGAAGACTGTAATGCCTTCTGTTTAAGCTCTTTTTTGTTTAAATCATTTTATTCAGGTAGGTTTATTCTAGTATCACATAAAAACAATATAATCTTGGTAACTTTGTCATAAAAACTCCCAGCACTCACAGTCTTATAATTTTCAGCTGTCTTAAATATTTAATAAGTGCTTTGCTTCCATTTTGAAGAGAAGGGGTGGGGTTGAAAGCTTTGAAGATGAGATCACATAACCTGTAATGATGTTTCTCAGTGTTCCAAATGGAAGGAGAATAAAGATGTTTCCATCATTCCTGTGGCTTGGAATGGTTTTGCTGTTATGTTAGACTTGTGAACATTTACGAGTACTTATTTACCCTCTGCAGAGTGAAACTGTTTATGTGTCACTCCCATTGTGATAGAAATGACTGTACTTCTTCAGTAGTTCTCCTGACTTCAACCTTTTAAACTTTAGGCTTCAAGTCTAAGCCTAAAGACTCTTCCTCCAATGCTTTCTGTTGTCGTTAAACTTAAGCTCCTAGGCATCGCAGACACATGAAAAGGATTGACCTTAACTAGAGTCCAGACAGATTTCTGCACCAGGAGGCTTTGTCTCTTCAAGATGTTTTTCTTCAGTATCTTGCACGCTCACGGTTAAGCTTTCATCATAGGGCAGAGTCATTTTTACATTATGCATTTTTGTTGTGCTCAGCAGGACACTGAGAGATGTAGCTGATCTCCAAGACCTAATAGCATGTGGCATACTTTTATGCTGTCCAACCACCTTATTACTTGTTACATTTCACGCATTGTATTTGGCTCAGCAGAATGTTATGGTAAGTTGACAAATACAGAGATATTAAGGTTTTTGTACAGTTAATATTTGCTTTGATATATGATTTTTAAACTACTATTATAATACAGAAAGGTAATATATTAGCAAGAAAGACTAGCCCAAAACCAGAAAAGGTCTAAATTTCAGGCTCAAATCCTGTAATAATTGGTAAATAAAAAATAATAAAAAGTTGGATACTTTACAACATCTGTTCTATACAACAACTAGGTCCAAATTTCAGATGTATAATGCAGTAAGAAGGAACAAGATTTACAAGGAGTCCTCCACTCATCAGGATAATAGTGTCAGAGATGAAATACAGTATCTCTCACTTTACAGTAAAGTGAAAAGTCACTTAGAAGAAACAATTTGAAGGGTTTGTTTGCATTCTGGGATTATTTGATTATCTCTGAGTGAAACTGGCAGACTGGCCAATAAGGATTGTTCTGAAGAGGAACATGTAAGGTGGCACAGGATGAACAGAGGACTGAAAAGAAACAAAAAATAATCAAGTAAGAATTACAACATAAAATAAATTTCTGTGCAGCAGCAATGAATGCCTTGAAAGCTAAGCATTATCTTGATAATGTTTGACATTTCTCCATTTTATCTTGACGCTTTACATTTCTCCATTTTAGTAGTTGTTATCCCATTTTGTTAAAATTAAATTGCTTTTAATTTTAACATACCAAAAACAGAAGTTGAAAGCTATCCAGATAAACCATGTGAGAAAGATTGAAATAAAAGTCTGAAAGCATATCCATGTTGGAATTTTTGATGGCTTTCAGGTTTGTAAAAAATTCTGAATAATTTTATCTCCATCCCTAGGAAAGTGTATTTATTTCTCCTATCTAACAGGCTTTATTTTCGTTCTGTTCATTGTTGTGTTCAGGAATCAAGTCTCTAGTCTAACTCAGGTTGTGTGCTTTCTGTGTGCCCTGAGGCTTCCTGTCCCATCATGTTCTGATGCTTCCTGTTGTGGTTTAACCCTGGATGGCCACAGATGTGGTAGAAGCCCCATCCCCGGACCTCAGGCTGGATCAGACTCTGAGCAATCTGATCTAGCTGTAGATGTCCCTGTACATTGCAGGGCAGTTGGACTGGATGACCTTTAAAGGTCCCTTCCAACTCTAAGGATTCTATGATTCTATAGCAGCTATATACCACACAGCCACTAGCTCTCTCTCCCTCAGTGGGATGGGGGAGAGAATCAGAAATGCGAAAGTGAGAAATCTTGTGGGTTGAGATAAAGACGGTTCACTATTTAGAGCAAAAACCATACATGTAAGCAAAACAAAACAAGGAACTCATTCACTACTTTTACACTTAATCTTTCTACTGGTCGGAATACTCCGTAGAGATCATTACACCTAAATGCTGTAATGAATAGACGTCTCCAAGGGTCTTGAAGAGAAATCTTCTGCCCACTGCTTCTTTAGCAGCCAAACGCAAGTGCATCTTTGCAAGATTCAGACTGTTCAGTTATGATATCTGATACTGGGGCAGGTGCTATAAGCCTCACAAACTTATTTATTATCATAAAAAACAGGACAGCATGTCCACTGTTTTGAAACAGATAGCAACAAACAGTAGAAACCATAAGACTTGAGAACTAGTTATTGCATGTTTCCTTTTATATATTTATATCTAACATTCGTTTGTACAAACTAAATTTATCTGCTCCTTTAAAACAAATAGTGAATAAATCATAGTCTAAACAACATGACCTAATAGCTGGCACGTTTGCAAGACTATATTCAAATCTCCCAATAGAAAGAAAATGCAATGAAACTTATTTTTAACAGATTTCAAAGCATAAATTTAAAAGTGTTTTCTGTGGATTTTATTTTTCTATTGTGATGCTCTTCTCACTAAGATTTAATTTTCAGTCATGCTAGTGTACTCTTCAAAATGAAATTGATGTGGCACTTTTGTATTTGCATATCCAATATACAACTGCTGTATTCTGGGGAAAAATAAAAATAATTTAAAAAAAAGTAACAAAGGAAAAACACTTGAGAATTACTAAATATTCATAGGTATACACCCATGAATTAGGTCCAGGATTTTCCAAGATTTCTTGATTTAGCTAGAGTTAGAACCTAATCTACCTTATAGAGACATTTAGTTTTCGTCTAAATTTCATGTGTCCAGTGCATCGATCCTGCTAAATAGACTTAAGTTCTTCTAAGGTTGGTCAAAATTGGCTTTTTGTCATGGTTTGACTCAACAGATAGCTAAGTTCCACACAGTTATTCACACACCCTCCCGCCTCCCCAAACGGGATGGGGGAGAGAAATAGAGAAATATGCAGCAAAACTCGTGGGTTGAGATAAATGCTATTTACTAAGATAGTAAAGAAAGGAAAGGAAATAACAGTACATACATATATATATATAAAAGAGGATATGCAGAGCAAGGGCTCACAGCCAGCAGCGACCCTTCCTCCTGGCTAACCTCTTCCGTAACAAAAGCAACAGGAAGCCCAAAAAAACAATCACATGATGTTATATGGTATGGAATAGCTCTTTGGTCAATTTGGGTCACCTGCCCTGGTCCTGTCCCCTCCCAGTTCCCAGCTCCTTATGCCCCCCCCTAACTGTTTCACTGGCAGAGGAATGCAGAACTGAGTATGTCCTTGGCTCTGTTCAACACTGTCACGATGTTTTCAGTTTTGTTTCTCTTCTGAGGCCAAAACATAGCTTCATACCAGACACTACGAGAAACATAACTTCTGTTAGAAACTAAGACACTTTTAAAGGCTGCTAGAAGAAAATATTTTTAGTGTAACAGGGAGGATTTCAAACATCCTTTTTATTTCCTGTGAAGTATTAGTCAAATGACTGTGCCATTTGTAGATACTGAATCCCTTCCTTGAGTGTGAAATGTGCCATGGCTCCTTCTCAGTCTGTACATTAGAACAGATTAGCATTATTGATTTTCTATACTCTTCTTTCATATGTAATCTCAATAGACGTGGACCTGATAACCATGTCTTTGAAGGGAGAAATGGATGAATGGTCCTCATAATCGCTGATCTGGTAGATTGGTTTTATATGGAAAAGTTTTGGTAGCGGGGAAACCATGCTGGAGCAGTCCACTCCTGAAGGATGGGCCTCATGGTAAGGATCCATACTCGAGCAGTTATGAACTAATCACAACTCCCATTTGCAATTCCCCTGTGCTGCTCTGGGGAAGGAGATATAAAAGAGGGGATTGAGGAGGTAAATGCTTCTTACTTACTTCTAGTTCTCGCTGTTCTAATCTGTTAGTGATAGGCAATAAATAACATTACTTTTGCTTACACTTAATCTGTTTCATCCATGACGGTAACTGCTATATGATCTCTCTGTTCTTATCTCAGCCTATGAGATTTTTCATCATATTTTGTCCCTCTGCCCTTCTGAGGAGGATGAGTGAGAGATTGGTGTGGGAAATTGGTGTGGGAGAGGTTGATTGTTAAACCACCAAAGCTCAGACTATCATTGAGATAATAAAAGTTTGACGCAGAATGACTGGTCAAATCACAGAATCCTGGATTTCATCGGGCTTTTATGGTGCAGGACAAAAGCTATAGTATCCTGTTTTCCATGGCCTGCTACCTAAACTATCAATATTAGAAGAAAATGTACATTTTGCTCTAATTGTGCTATGTGCTCTAGAAACACACTAGATTTTTGTCTCCAGTGTAAAACTCTTGCTTAGAGGCAAAACAGCCAATAGCATAACCAAAATAGGAATGGTGGAATTACCATCTATGTATCTATTTCAAATATGAATCTGTCACAAATGTTGACATGTTTAAAATAACTGATGAAAACAAAGCTCAGGAGCACATGTTCTGCTATATGATTGTCCCGCTCCAATTACCAGAACGAGGAGAGATTCTTTAATATAGCCGGAGTGAGAATAAGACACAAACGAGGTCAAATGTTGTCCGACCAGTTCATTAGAAATTCTGTTCACTGAATGAGACGGGGATGGGAAAGCAGGCAATAGATAAGAACAAGGGTTACATATAAAAAGCGGGGTGTCACCACCATCAACCTCACANTCTCCCGACTGGGGCAGCACACGGGCAGGCGTGATTGGTCGCTGCCCGCTGGCAGCGCATCCGGAGTCCGGATACACCTCCCCCTCCAGGTGCTCACAAGGGATGAGCCGAGGGGGGAGGGGGCTCATACCCTGGGTTGCTCATATCGATCCTCCACAGGAGGGGTCTTCTTATTCTCCTTTTCTACCAGCATGGCATTCCTGGGCACCCAGGTATGTCACGTATCGCACAAGCGGGCACGGACGGGCTTGCACGTCTCCTTCGGTAGTTGCGTCCCTCAGGGCACCAGTCTGAAAGGCTGCTAGATGGCCGTTTAGCGGCTGCTTATCTCTGGTTTCCCTTGGTCTGCAAGCCTCCAAGTAGCAGGCAGGTGGGCAAACTTTGAGACAAAAGAGTTCTCACAGCAAGCTTTGCAACAAAAGACTCAGAAACAGTCTCTTACAATGATTTGTTCTGCATTATCCTTTTAATTGAAGTTCAAACATCTTCTCTTATAAAATTGTGATAAATAAGAGCTGCAGATGCTGAGAAGTAATCTATCCTCTAATGTATTTCCTTTATCTCTACAATGAGAGTTATTATCACATTATTATTATTGTTATAGAAAAGACTGGTAATTCTGGTGACAGGGAGTAGATTGTAACAACCTTTCTGGCTTGCTGCCCAGAAAGGTGTCCAAAAGACATTGAAGCTGACTGTGAAGATTTATCCCATCCTGCCAAATCGGAACACTGACATTTCATGTGTTATGTTAACTATTATAACTGTGTTTTGTAAAACTTGTCATTTGTTTCTTGTTGGACAATGTTTTAAGAACAAAATTCACTGTGGGCAACTTTGAGATATCTGGTTTTGCATGGATTTCAAAACCATCATACCCTTCAGGCTAGACATGGAGAGATTCATGCCCACATTGCTTAGGAACCAGCTCTCTCATCTCAAACTTTCTGTATCCATAGTGTCAACCATTTAGCCTTGCAAATTCTCTGACTCCATGTAGCATCCCTGAAACATGAACATTTTGTGCTGTTTTTGTTTTATTGTTTGATTATTTTTTGTGTTCTTTTTTTTTTTTGTATGAGTGGGGTATTTTGTTGGTTTTTTTTTGTTTTTGTTTGTTTGTTTGTTTTTGTTTCTTTTCCTCCTGTGTAAGGAATCTATCTTAATATGAACAGTGTTTTATAATTCATTGGTTTTACTGCATGAAAAAAGGAGTTGTCATAAGGATATGATGAGTCCTTTGCAGTTACATATCCTGATGGCATAAGATTTGGAAGACTTGGAAGGGGAAACAAAGCCGTAGTTGGTAAAATCCCATTGCAAGCAGAAAACAGAACTGAGTATCGTCTCCAGACCGTGCCCAGCTATTGTCTTGGAGAGAGATTTTCTGAGCAATGCAAATCAGACAGGGAGTAAAACAACAGCTAAGTGGTGTGAAGCAAGAACTTCAGGCTCAGGCTTGTTCTGTGCCTCTTTTATTTATTACAGTTCTATTGACAGTCTCTCACTGTGTTAACATAGCTTACCACAAGAAGGTTGAAAAAAAGAATTCTGGATTTCAAGACATCCAGAAAGTAAAATTATTATTATTATTAAAAAGGATATTTTCTGGGGACAGAAAAACGTAACAGAAAAAAATATGAACAGAAAAATACTTTTTTTCCAGAAAAACAAGTCCAACAAATATCACAATTAGTAATGTTAATACATGAGTACACACAAGCAAAATGACTGTTTTCTATCAGTTGTATGTGTTATACTCCCTTAAAACATTTTAATTATTTGTTATTTTTAGCAAATGGAATGAGAAGTAAGGCAACAAGAGATTGTATTAAAGGATATTGTTACACAAACAGTGATTTTTGTCCATCATGAATTTACATAACATCAAAATATTCACCACATTTGTACAAACAAGCCAAACTAGTTGAAATATTAAACAAGAGTTGAAAAATACCAAGGGAATCTAATGAAGCAGTACTTTACATTTATGATTATTTCTTTTCAAAGTCTTTATCTACAGTTTCAGTTGCAATTATACAAAGCATCAATTACTATTGCATTTACCTGATTCTTCATCTTTGCCAGTGTAAACGTAAACAGTTCAACTGTGCTGTCATATTCTTAAGAATGGCACTTCTCAGAAATTGATCTCACGTATTGGTTTCTGCATGATAGGGTATCCCCAAGTTTCTAAATAAAATGTTATACTAAACAAGCGTCTAAACTTTGTACGACTGGAAACTAAGAATTAAACCATACCATTTTCTAACTCTACTTTGAAACCTCTGCCTCTATAGAATCACAGAATCCTTAGAGTTAGAAAGGACCTTTAAAGGTCATCCAGTCCAACTGTCCTGCAATAGTTGCTTCACTAGGTGTTAACTCAAGCTCTCTGCTGCTGAATGAAACCAAATAAGAAGATGATGAAACAGGTCGAAAAGAAGAAGAAAAAATGTGTAATGTGTTATGAATTCCACAGCAGGAAACTCTAATCTTACTTGAAACAGTCTATAACAAAACATTAACCTTCTGTCACTAGTATACCTTTTCTAGCCACAGACACAGCTGAAGAAAAAACTTGGGGTTTTTTTGAATGATTGATTGATTGTTTTTTAACTTGTAATCAGACACTGGCATGCTCTATCAGCAATATTTTTTGGAGAAATTTGTGAACATTAAACAGCAATAGGCTCCTTAGAATTTGATGTAGCATGGAGTTTCTTTGAAAGGATATAAATCTTTTGTGCATAAAGTAACTAAAGCTCAAATAACATAATAAAATAATCTACATCAGAGTTAAAACTTACAGAATTATTTTTAACTGTTGATACTTTTCTGTGAGCAGAAAATAGACTTGACTTGAATGGCTATGTCATATGCGTAGAACATGTTTAAGTGTTGTGGTGGGCGAGGGACAGTATCGGAATAGTAAGCATTCCAGGAACTAACAAAGGCAATTCAAAAATTATATCTCCATGTCCTCTATTATTTTAAAAAGCAACCTTCTTGAAGAATGGATGGTGAAAATGCTATGTCTCAAACACACAGCCCTGGAAAAAGCTTATTGCATCCTTAGGAAAGTGGAAGCTGTATAAATACCGTTTACCTACGTGGTATTGAAAGAGAACATATATCACACTCAGTCTGTGGGGTTCTGAGGCAATCTGAGGTAAAGATACGAATGTATCCCAGGAGTTGAAGGCAGAAAAAGATGAATACTCTGTTCTGCCATGTCCATTTGAAGCAACAGACTAGACTGGGACTACGAAACTGATGCTGTGGAGAGTCTTATTTTTAACAATCGAAATAACCTGAAGCTTCAATTTTCCTGAGCACTTCGCTGTTTTTCTGCAGAGATTAAATATGTTACTGCAGATGTTCATCAAACTACTTATGGAAAAGATACTTATTAAACCAAGTTTTCCCTTCTGCTACTCCAGCCCAGATACAGTTCTGCTGCAGAATTCATTAAAGTTGTGGCTGGCTTATTTGAGAGAGAGAGTGATGAGACTGGCAAAGAGTATCTCCTTTTGTTGTTTGTTTTCTTATCCCTTTAGTAATAGGAAGAAGGTTAATGATTAATCATTATCACTAGCACACAGGCACACACTTTCAGTTGTTTGATGTGTCCATTGACTTTCATTTAAGAATGTGACTGAGAAATATACAAAAGATGTGACAATTTAGACTTGTACTGTACTGCCTGAACACAATGGCATGTTTTCAGCCTGTTGTGTTAATATTTGTACTCCTAAAGAGCAATTGATTAAAAATACTTTTTAGTTTTAGGACTAGGTAAAGAATAATAGTTAATCATGGACAGCTGTGTCTATTGTGCCATTTCAGCTACATTTGACATATTTGAATTAACTGATCATTTTGATCTGCACTATAGACCTAGTTAACAACACGAAAAAATGAATACCCTAGGCCATCTATAAAAAGAGATGATGATTCTACTGTAATCAATAGGATAAACTGATGTGCAAGTATTTCTTATCACTGCACTGCGGAATAACTGTATTCAAAATCATATTTAACCTAGCACACATTTAGCTCAAGTAGAAATTCCACCTACTTGTTTTTCTCTTTAATTCCCCATTGCCCTGGGGGAAAGAGAAGCAAAGGGCAATTTACCATAATCCTACTTTGAGGTCACTTACTCTTCCTTCCCCCATATAGTTGCCAATTATTCATCTGTTTTTAAACATGCTTGGCAAATAAATGTTTCCATGTCTTTAAAAACACTGACAACTCTTATCACTTCTAAGAGTTGTCCTGGGTTGCAGAACTAGAGATTTTAGAGGTTACTGTGCGTTATCAGATTGTGGGACACGTTCCCTGCTGGTCCTGGAATCACATTTTAATTGGTTGGTCCTCTTTTCATGACCTGCAAAGCTAGATTGAGCAAGTCTTTAGTCTTTGTGGAAAATTAATCACCTGGATCTCTTAAAACCCTTTTCATGTCTCCATATATGTTACTGCTTTGTTTTTTCTTTTTTTTTTTTTTTTGCCTCTATTGCCGTGAGCTGAGCTGTCAAAGAAAATAGTCTTGAACAGTAAAAAGAAGACAAAAGTCAGCCCAGCACTGTAATTCTAACAAAATGTGAGCACATTTTTAAGATAGCACATATATCAACAGTTTATAATTAAAATATAGAGAAATCCTAAATATAAATTGGAAAGTAAAATTAAAATACTTGTAATTCTTTTTCTTTAAAAACCTACTGACATTACAAATCCTAACACATTGTTTTCTTAGTTTCTGAGTTGAACTGTTATACTGTTATTAAAAATAATCTGTCCAAGTAAAAAAAAATTAAAAAAAAAAAAAAAAAGGAAGAGAGGAAGAAGAGTTCATTTTCGTTACTATTTTAATCCTATGAAAAATGAAGTGTTCACAGAGATGAACTGGGTGATGGAGCACTGGAGCAGGCTGCCCAGGGAGGCTGTGGAGTCTCCTCCTCTGGAGATATTCATGACCCATCCGGATGCCTACCTGTGCAACCTGCTGTAAGGACTATGCTTTGGCAGGGGAGTTAAAGTCAATGATCTCTAGAGGTTCCTTCCAACCCCTACAATTCTGTGATTCTGTGATTCTGTGAATTATTCTCTGTACTCTGGTTACAACATCTACTAGTTGACTCAATTTGATTCTCTATTTTTTTATTTCAAAGGCACAAAACCAATAACTCAGAGAAGCTGAGACACTGAAAAACGTCACTTGAGAAGAATACAAGTATTTTTATATTTAATCTCTAGTTTTATGTTGCATGAGTTAAATAAAAGACATTTTGCTTGTTATTTTAGTAGACGAACCCCAAGATAATTAGAACTTGGAAGATCAGTAAAGATACAGATAAAAAAAAAATCTAGAACAGAAGATATATCAGATCCTTCTAATCACAAAATTACGATCCTTTTAATCAAAAAATAGAGATTGAAAAAATGGGAGTTTAAAATGAAGATAAGGATTGTCCTTAAACAGTGCATGTAAGATGTTAATTCTCATACACTTTACAAAGTAAGGATATGAAATGAAATGAAATGAAATGAAATGAAATGAAATGAAAGACTACACCAGTAACATTCAACGTTTGACCTTAAAGCACTTGAAGTGAGAGAAATTATACAATCACAGAATCCTTAGAGTTGGAAGGGACCTTTAAAGGTCATCTAGTCCAACTCCCCTGCAATGTACAGGGACACCTACAGCTAGATCAGGTTGCTCAGAGCCCAGTCCAGCCTGACCTTGAACGTCTCCAGGGACAGGGCTTCCACCACCTCTCTGGGCAACCTGTTCCAGTGCTTCAGCACCCCTACAGTAAAAACTTTTTCCTTAAATCTAACCTAAATTTCCTCTATTTCAGTTTAAAGCCATTCCCCCTTGCCCTACCCCCACAGACCCTGATAAAGAGTCTGTCCCCCTCTTTCTTCATAGAATCATAGAAACACAAGATTGGAAAGGACCTACAAGATCATCTAGTCCAACCATCAAATATAGCTTATAGCTTATGTAAGCTTATATAAGCTCTCCTTTAGATATTGATAGGCAGCTATCAGGTCACCTTGGACCCTTCTCTTCTCCAAGCTGAATAGCCCCAGCTCTCTTAGCCTGTCTTCATAGGGGAGGTGTTGGATCCCCTGGATCATTTTTGGGGCCCTCCTCTGGATGCATTCCAACAGGTCCACATCTCTCCTGTGCTGAGGACTCCACACCTGGACACAGTATTCCAGGTGAGATCTCACCAACACAGAGCACAGGGGTAGGATCACCTCCCTCAACCTGCTGGCCATGCTTCTTTTGATGCAGCCCAGAATTCTGTTAGCTTTGTGCGCTGCGAGGGCACATTGCTGGCTCATGTCCAGCTTACCAGTACCCCCAAGTCCTTTTTGGCAGAGCTGTGCCCTATTCTTTCATCCTCCAGTTTGTAATGATAGCAGGAGTTAGCATGGCCCAGGTGCAAGACCTTGCACTTGGCTTTGTTGACCCTCATGAGGTTCTCCTGTGCCCACTGCTCAAACCTGTCTAGGTCTCTCTGGATAGCATCCCGTCCCTCAGGCATGTCAACTGCACCATACAGCTTGGTATCGTCTGCAAACTTGCTGAGGGTGCACTCAATCTCACTGTCAGTGTCATTGATGAAGATATTGAAGAGTATTGGTCCCAGCACTGGCCCCTGAGGGACACCACTCATCACTGATCTCCATCCAGACATTGCCATTGACCATCACTCTCTGGGTTCGACCCTGAAGTCAATTCCTTGTCCAGCGAACAGTCCACCCATCAAATCCCTATCTTTCCAGTTTGGAGAGAAGGATGTTGTGGGGGATCGTGTCAAAGGCCTTGCTGAAGTCCAGATAGGTGACATCAGTGGCTCTTCTCTTGTCCATTGACGCAGTCACACCATCACAGAAGGCCACAAGGTTGGTCAGGCAGGACTTGTCCTTGGTGAAGCCATGCAGGTTGTTTCGTATCACCTCCCTCCCTTCCACGTGCCTTAGCAGAGCTTCCGGGAGGATCTGCTCTGTGACCTTCCCCGGTGTAGAGGTGGGGCTGACAGTGTTTAGTTTTTAGTGTATGGGTTTAGTTTTAAATTTTTGAAGATACATACAATTCAGCATTTAGATAAATCCATCAAGGTGCATTTCCTTACCTTAGCTTGAAAAATCCTGTGTTATTGACTGTTTTTTCCTAAGAAACAGTATGAGTAAGAATGTTGCTGCCATTTGTATACCTGCTGGCAAAACAGATCTCCAAATTTTATTCAAATGCACGCTGTATTTTAATGTATGCTTTGACTTCTTCAGTATTAACACGTGAGAATGTACAAGAATTCCAGCATAGATGGACATTTTTCCCAATATCCTTTCCTTCTTTATAGATCCAAAAAGAGTTCTTACTAACTGAATTTAGCCCCTTATATCCGGAACTCATGTAATCCCAACAGAAGCCATAATGTTGGGTGGGTTTCAGAAAATTCAGAAAGCAGAGCAAAAAAGGCATGTACATTCAGCCTCTCAAAAATGTGGTTCATTTCAGGAGAACTGGAATGGGAAAGGCTGATGTATTTCTTTATGACTTTTCCATCATTGGTACTTTTTACATGATTACATGATTACATGTAGCAATGTTTACAAATAGTGTCATAGAAATCTTGCTTGTGTATTTCAGACACAGTCAGGAATATCAATTTCTGATCCTTCTTGTCTCATAATGTTTTTAGCATTTATAATAAAATACTAACATCACAGACAGAAAAAAAAAAAAAGAGAGAGAGAGAATTACAAAATTATTATATGTTTCTTCTTACAGACAAGTATTTTTAATATATATATATTTTTCTCTTTCCAAAGTGAGCATCCTGGTAAATCAAGAAATTAAATAAATAGAAATCCTCAGCCAGATTTTTTTTTTATCAAGTTGCTTTATTTCATTTTTATAGTTTTTTGTCTTTTTTATATATGTTGAAAATGTACGAGACCTCATCCAGCTCTTTGAAGGCCATATGAGACAACTTGTGCTTTCAAAGCAAGTTGATGACCTTTCTGATGCACAAAGTTCACTTCTGTTATCACCCTACCACTTTTCAAAATGTTGCGTTTTCTCAGCAGAGGACCTGTAACTGTCATTATACCTGATAGTTACAGATAGAGTTACTCTAACTGCTTATCTTGCTTAAAATCTCAAACAAAACAGCTTTCATTTTGGAGTCTGGTCCCATTTTCCAGTTAAGTTTAAGTAATTCACTTGCTATGTTACTGAGGGTCAGAAGGAGATTGATGTTTGTTTTTCTGACCAGAATTGTCATAAAGATTATATTCCTATCAAATATATTTAAAGATTTCCTTGACTAGATACTACTTATGTCTGCAAACAAGAAGCAGTGTCAGACTTTTCCAAACTAGGAAAGGTTTTAGAGTGCGCAGCTGCAGGCACATCAGCAGTTTTCTTCACCAGTGACAAAAAAGTCCTCTCCTACTTGTACTATCATTTAGAAGCTGCCTATAAATATTATTTTTCTTTTTTTTGCTCAATTTCTGGGCCTTTGTGTAGCAGGAGGTGAATGTTCATGTTTTGTGAATCTGTGGCCAAAATATAATTACCTTTAAGATCCATCTTTCTATTTGCCATCCTAATCTCCTTGCAAGGCTGCATTTGTCAAATTTTTATTTGTTTGTTGGTTTCTAAATATATTTTATGAAAATACTTGAGAGGGAACTCACCCAGTGAGTGGCAATCCTTATTATTGAATTTATTTTTGAAATTATTCTTTAATATAGCATTTAAAGGAAAATTTATTTTAAAAAATGCATTTTATCTCATTTTAGTTGTTTTGAATTTGTTTGATCTAACATCCACACATCATTTTAAGAATACGGTATTACTAGTAAAGGTCTGTCACTCAAAGCTTGTGGATCATTTTTTCAAAATTACTTTTACATCTGTAAGATGACAAATTCAAATATGCCCTATGGCAGAGCACAAACAAGATATAAGACTGAATTTTACAGTGAAGTGCCCTTGTAAAGGAGAAAAAGAAATCTCTCTTTTTTGCAACTCCCATTTAGTCCCCCAGACTTGACGATACCAGAACATTCAACAAGACCAAGTGCAAGGTGTTTCACTTGGGTCAGGACAATCACAGATATGTGTTCAGGCTGGGAAAAGAACTTAGTGAGAACATCCATGTGGAGAAGGACTTGGGGATCCTGGTAGATGAAAAACTTGACACAAGTCAGTAGTGTGCACTTGCAGCCAGAAGGCCAACAGTATCCTGGGCTGCATCAAAAGAGGAGTGACCAGCAGGGAGAGGGAGGTGATTGTTCCCGTCTATTCTGCCCTTGTAAGGCCCTGTCTGGAGTATTGCATCCAGATCTGGGGCCCTCAGCACAAAAACGATGTGGAACTGTTGGAACAGGTCCAGAGGAGGGCCACGAGGACAATGAAAGGGCTGCAGCACCTCTCCTGTGAAGAAAGTTTGAGGCAATTGAGTTTGTTTTGCTTGAAGAAGAAAAGGCTCCAGGGAGACCTCACTGTGTCCTTCCAGTACTTGGAGGGAGCTTACAAGCAGGAGTGGGACTCACTTTTCACATGGTCTGATAGTGATAGGACAAGGGGGGGATGGCTTTAAACTGAAAAAGGGGAGATTTAGGTTAGATGTTAGAAAGAAATTCTTTACTAAGGCACTGGAATTCTTAGTGAGGCACTGCAACAGGTTACCCAAAGAAGTTGTGGATGCCCCACTCCTGGAGGCATTCGAGGCCAGGTTGGATGGGGACCTGGGAAGCCTGATCTAGTGGGTGGCAACTCTCCACACGGCAGTGGGATTGGAGCTAGATGATCTTTAATGTCCTTTCCTACATAAGTCTTTCTATGATTCTATGATTCTCAGCTCACAATGACATCAATGGACACAGAAGATGAATATCATTTAGTCCTGTTCAATATCCATCATCCCATATTTTGGAGCTATGCCATGCTGTGCCAGAAGGAATCATAGAATCATAGAATCATAGAATGGTTCAGGTTGGAAGGGGCCTTAGAGATCATCTTGTTCCAACCCCCCTGCAATGGGCAAGGACACCTCCCACTAGACCAGGTTGCCCAAAGCCCCATCCAGCCTGGCTTTGAATACTTCCAGGGAGGGAGCATCGACTTCCCTGGGCAACCTGTTCCAGTGTCTCACCACCCTCACAGTGAAGAATTTCTTCCTTATATCCAGCCTAAATCTACCCTCTTCCAGTTTATAACCATAATCAAGGGTTCGTGGGGCTTACAGAAGGTAGTGAACATGAAGGGGGTCTGACTCCATATCAGATCATGAGAAGAATCATGCGAGGGATGGAAGTTCTGCTTTCCAATTGTTATGTGCAACAAAGTTTCTGTATTTTACTTCATGGTAGTTCAACACAGATTTTAGGGGTCTGGGAGTGCATGACCCTCGGTTATGCAATCATGTACCTACTGCTTCCTCTCATTCTTCATCCATGAATCTCATTTCTTTCTCCTCATTGGTACAACTGGCACTCCCCCTAGGTCACTGCAGTTTTGCCTAATTCACTCTCCTCTGACATCTATGTCAATTTGAACCTACTCAGCCTGAACTGGTGTTTTGTTAAAATTTTCTAGAAACACTCATTTTGAAAGGGAAAAATGAGTTAAATGTCCACACCCAAAGTGATTATTAACAAATAATAGCTGTATAGCTGTGATCAAATCTCACAGGGCCATCACACTCAGGAATACAACATGAATTTACTCATGGTAAAAAGTCAGCATTGCAAACATGCTTTTCTATTTTGTGCTTTTGGTAAACTTATACATCTTCCCATGCACATTGTACTTGCTCTTCTGAATGATATTTGTATGTGCTAAACTCACAGATGTTGCACACAGAATTTAGACTTTGACTTCCAGATTAAGCACAAAAATGTCTTTGTTTTGCTAGCCTATGTCAGCTATTCAAAAGGTCAAAAGATGGCTTTAGCAGGAAAGAAGTAACATAGCTAAAGACACACATAATCGGTTTATCCCTTCTTTAGTTATTTGCAACACAAAATAAATATAAATGTTATGCATATGAAGTTTAAAATATTAATGATTTGTATTATGCAAAAAAAAAATCCACTTAAAATATATCAATCTTCACTAAGAAAAATAACATTACTAGATAGAAAGGAACAACAAAAACAGAGATCAAAGAAACCCAAAAGGCTTTCATTAAAGATCTGAACACGAAATCTAGTTTATTTTGAAGATTTGAGTTATGAAAGTAGGGAATGGACTAAAATTAAATGTCTTTCCTTTTTGTTGTACATTTGCAGAAAAATATTAAAAAGACAGTACTATATAGTTCATACTGTCAAGAAAATTATGGCATTTTATTGTCTAGAGTATAACATCAGAGTCATGATCATGTCACTATAGTTGAATACCTACATACTACTGGAATCTCACTGATTTTCCGTGTGATTGCAATATTTTAATTTAAATTAATTAACCTTCATTTTTATCTGGGCCATGTTGAATCCTTTTATGTTTGTTACACTTTTTGAATCTACACAGGTAAGTTTACTGTGACTGTTAAGCTATAGTAACTTGATTGTTTGATAGCATAATTTAATGAAGAAACTATATAAAATAGTAAAAATGCCATGAAAGGTGTAAAATATCATAAAAAACATATTGAAACAATTTACAGGGCTCATTGCTGTGCTTTAGGTTCTCCTGGTTTACCCCTCACAGTTGTACTTTATACTCTCCAATCACCTCTGAATTTGTCTCTCACCCTGTTTATCCCAGCCTCCCTCTTACTAATTCTTTCTTTGTTAATCTGGTCTTTTCCCAGACAACAGATGAGTACTTAAATACAGTTGCCTATGCCCTTCAGCATCAGTGGATCTTCTTTCCACTTAGTTTGGCTGTGCTAATAAATATTGTTGCATAAAAAGAGAGATTTGAATAATGTAAAAGCATGGAGTAGCAGTAAAGAGCAGTTTTATAACTTCAGATAATGTTCTTTACTCCACTGAACAAGTTTATGTCCCTGATTGTTTCAAATGAAGCAGCTGCTGTGAGTTGAATTGCACTTGCAGAAACTAAGCATATCTTTTCAAGAGACATAAGAGAGGAATTCCAGGAGATAAGGAAGTACAGCATGCTTGAGAAAGGCTTTGATTTGCTTTAAAGATATTGAATACATGGAAGGCAATCTGGGGAGGTTTAAATATTTTCTATAAATTTTCATCTGATATTTGACACGTCTGTTAATAGCTAATGGAATTTTTCTCTCAGGACACCCATCCCTTTGAGGCAAGGAAGACAGGTCAAACATGGACCACAGTAAAGAAAAATGCAACAGCAGGAGAAGCTGGTTTCTAACACGACACTGAACTGAAATAAAAACACAATACTGTTAGGCAACTTGTTATATGAGAATTCAAATGTATAAACAAACCTAGTAGACTCACATTTTGTCCAGAAAGAAATCTTATTAAAGCTCTTGATAAAGATCATTGACTTCATATTACACAAGTCATGACATTTAAATGACTGACATTTAACATTAGCAGTGCATAATTGTGTAATGATTGACACCATTATAGAACGAAAAGGAGGAAAATGTTATATAAATGCATTAATGAATGTTTGGATTGTTCACTGGGATGTTTTTGGTAGAATGATGTATATCAAAATTCAAACATGAAAGATACCAATTCTGAGCAACAAATTGAAGACACTAATGCAAATCTTCATGCCTTCTTCTTTAATCTGTTATTGTAACTTTGCATTTCAGTATCATTAATGAAAGTAAATCATTAATTCATTTAGTAGCAAGATACCAGACTTACTGTTCGGTCTACATAAATCTATAGCCTCATCAAAGCTCTTAAAAGTGTATGTGTAGATTGCCGTTCCATTTTCTGATCTGTATTGATTCAAAGCCATGAAGATGATAAATATATTACATTTGTCAAACAAACAAGTAAAACAAACAAAAAAAACCCTAACAAGTAAACAGCCACTCCCCAAAAAATCTGACAACAAACAAATCAAATCAAAACAAAACAAAACAAAATGAAGAAAAAACAAAAATCCCCGTCAAAACAGTAACAACAACTAAAACTGTACCATAGATATTTAATTACTGCAGCCAAAGTGTTTTTAAAATCCTTTTCTACATAGCACACAGGTTAAGGAAACTGACATAGTGACTGCAAGATATATTTACTTTTCTTAAAGGGCATGTTAGAAAAATATACTGTGAAAAATATACTGTCTTTAAAGGTAAGTGAATGGATGGCTTGCTACTGATTTTTCTTATTGTTTTGAGAAGATGACCTTCAGCACACTCTACCAAGAGGCTGGTAGCAGTTTATATTAATGTCAGTTAAGACGAATCCTTAAAGTTTACAAAAGTTCTGACTATGAGTTCTAGAAACAAGAAACAAAGAAAAACATTGCCTAGTATCCTTCAAGATGTATCATGCACATAATACGTTTTTAAAATATCCTATTTAAAATACAATAAACACAAAAACAAGTGGAATAAAACATGAACTTATTTTCATTAAATAACCACAAAAATTACCATAAATGATTTTCTTGGATGAGATTTTTCTGTAAGGCACCTTTTTATCAAGACAATGTAAAAGACTTTATTAGTTGATACTGCAAAACCCTGGAAATTACGAGTAATTCAAATATTAAGAAATTGAAAAGTAGTCAAAGCTTTCACATTACCATTAACATTTCTGATCATGATAGGAAGTAAAAAAATCTGTTACAGGTAGGGACGTAAAATTATATACTGTGTACAATTTTCCTTAACTGTTCAAGTTTATTTATATGCTTTATCAAAATTTTAAAGGAAAATAGCTTGTTTCAGTAGGAATCTAAATAGGAATAGAAATACTTATTAGATCAAATGGAAGCATAAACAGTATTGTCTGAAAAAAGAATCACCAAGGTTCCTATTCTTTGATCTTGGTTTCTGAGCTTAAAGCTGTAGGAGTTCCCGCAGCTGTTGTGCAATCTGAACTCACAGAACAGTAATAAAATAAAAATCTCCCAATATTTCAGTTATTTGCTTACTGACAATTAAAAAAAAATAATGTCTGGTTTGCCATATTTTTGCATTAATCCATCTCTTGTGTAAGAGGAAGTTCGTTTGGTAAAATGTAAATCTATCTATATAAGCTTGATTCCCTTCACAGTCTATGAAAAAAAATATGGCACCTCTAAGGAGCAGTTCACTTCAGGTTTTAGATCTCTACTTTAGCCTTAAAGGAAGTGTGCCTTGGAAATGTTCATTTCTTTCTGCTGTCTGAAAAGGGAGTCTAAGATGGTAAGTTATCTAAAATGAAGTAAAATGAATCCCACTCAGGCTTTCCATTATTTCAAAGTGTTCTATCGGTGAAAAATATCAGACTATGTAATGCTGGAATATTTTTGTAGTACTTGGAGAAAACAGTATATTTTTGTCACTCAATTCAGTTCCAGCTTCTTTGCTTCTAATCTCTCCACCGTATGTATTATTTCATACCAGCAACTCCTTAGTATTTCACTTATTTTTATTTCTTTTATTACTAACACCTTACAGATGACTTTTAGTCCGTCCAAGGGAAAGCAGGAAAGAATTTATCAGGAACTCATATATTCCAATGAAGATTCTAAATACTTGCATGTATTTGTCACATTTTTTATTCTACTATCTTATAGCAAACAGCTGTGGATGTGCTTGAAAACCTCCAGAAACTCCTATAGAAATTTATTTAGTGGATATCTAGTTTAGTATATATCCAGATATTTACTGAATTTCACTAGCAGCTGAACAGCAGTGAATAGACTCAAGTACAAAAAGGATTCAAGAGTGTTTAGTTCTTCCTAAGTTTTAGTACTTACTTCCTCAATTGGATATAGTCTAAAAAAGTTGAACCGCAAAGCATCAGTGAGGTCTGTGCTTATTCTTGTGCTCCCTAACTACAATAGAAGCGCAAACTGGGATCCTCAATAGCACATTACAAATAAACAAGCGCTTTCATGATCTCCTGTTGCAGGTCAGTTATTTCTCTTACCTTTCTTTTATGTCCCTTTATAAACCCTTGATACTTACTGGATAGTGAACTATAAAAAATACTTCTGTATTATGTTAAATTCTCATGTTATCCGTTTATATGATACCATTAGGGAATTGATTATTTCATTGCATTTCCTTTGCAATAGCCAAAATTCTTAAGACAAAATTTACTTGACAAGATTAACTATCTCAGTTATAACTCTGTTGCAAATTTTGAGCTCTCTTTTATTTTTCTTCTATTTTTCTGCTTAGCTTTTTTGTTCTAAAACAAATTTCATGGAGGAATCCTCTTTCAAGCTTTTCAAGAGCCAGGAATTCAACAGGTAAGAGGTCGGAGTTCCAAGAAAAAATTGTTTTTGTAACTTTTTCTTTGAGTTTGGAAACTAACATCTGCAAAAGCTACACGTTTACTTATATTTCAGTTTTGCATTTTCTTTAGATATGTTTTGCACTTTCTTTAGATATGTTTTGCACATCCATTAAAACAAACTTTGTCTTCCGTTCTCTTCTCCATGACTCCCTGGAACTCTAAAGTGGAAGAATACCACATCATTGAATGGGACTCATCCAATACTGTTTAAGAGCTGAGGAAGTTCCTTTGGTCTCATTTGCAAAAGGAGCAGTCAAAGTAAGAGAAAGATGCTGAACAGATATTTTCAGAAAAGCTACACCAAAGGTAGGAAATTTATTTTACTCAATGAATGTATTCTTTTTGCTAAATTTCTTTAGTTATTATATTTTAAGTAGAAATTAATGTTTTACATTGTCAAAGTAAATCTCAAAAAGCAAATTCAGTACAACCCAACTGCATATGAGGAGTACTGAAGCTGGGTATTCTTCCTATGTTTTGCAAATACAACAATAAAAAAGGCATTTCATTCAGTAAAAGCATATTCATTTGTGCTACAAATTATATAGTAAGAAATGGCAAAAGATCAGTTGTGATTATTTTCCTCTGATTTTCTTTTTCCACGAGAGAATGCGCTATATTCAAATGACTAATTTGAACAAACTGATCTATTCTGTTATTCTAGTTTAGGATCAGTGAAGATATCTCTATCTTTGTGGTAGTTCTAGAGAATATTTTATCCTCTTAGATTTGGCAACTCTAGCAATATATCAGTTCCTCCTATTTGTGTGATGATCTTGACCTAGTTTTGGAATATATTTCTAAGTACAATATAATCAGTGTACCTGGAGTTTATGCTAAGATTTAATGTCCATACTGATTATTTAGTTATTACATGCAATTAGTGTCCTTGATCATGATGTGAAGTAGTACCTGGGAAGAGCAGATTGAGTCAGTGTTTGAAGTCTCCAGAAATCTGTGGAGAACATGGGCAATAATATTAATTTGTTTTTTAACTTACTCGCACCTTCATTTTCAAATGACATATGATTTGACCTAGGAATAACCAACCAGACAAGTAGCTAATTTTTTCAGGTCCTGGGGATAGAATAGCTAATGATATTAAATAAGACAGTAGTTTATGTGATCCTGGAAAGTAGTTCACCACTGATCTAAGGCACTCATCAGGCTCCTCCTGCTAAGTCAACACAGATGACAAGTACACATTTTCAGATGAATTTGTTTGCTGATCTTAAAAAGTGTTTTGACATCCTGCAAAACTGAGATAGTAGTGCACAAACAACATGTTACTGTAACATAACAAGGAAGCTTAAGCTGATGTATATTACTACACCTGCTCTGAATTCTGGCTTAGAAACTTTTTAGAGGGTAGGAGAAGGAAGAAGTAATAGTATGGAAAGGGTTAGGAATATGCATAGCTGAAAGACAATAGTGAATGTTTTAAAGCTTTTTACTTTTAATTGTCATAACTTATATTTTTCTCCATTCCTTTTTCATTATTAGTTTCCTATCACCCTCTTATGATCTAGAGGTATATTTAATTATGAACCTATGTACTCCGGGGAACCATAGATAAAGATAGAAACCTTCCAATTAGACATTCACTTTATTTCTTTGACACTGAAATATGGTTACCTACAGTGTCTTTGGAAGAATTTTAAGTGCCATGTGTGCTTTGGCCTCCGCACTTTTCTTAGTGGGCATTTTTACAACATAATCACACCTTAATGTCAAAAAGTTTATACAGAAATTCAAACAAATCATCTCTCCTGAACTTTCATTCCTACTATCTTATACAACTGATATCGTTCTAATTCTTGCCCTATTGCTAGTGTATGTATCCTCCAAATGTTTCATATGACTTCTTTTACAACTTGAAAACCTAATTTTATGTAATGCTCAAGTAAATGAATCACTACTTAATCCCTGAGTTTATTTTTTGTTTAAACGCTGGTCAAGAGTCACTATTTCTTCAGCCATGTCTGCATTAGCTGCTGGACTGAGACAATACTATTTCACCTGTACAACAAAACTATTGATATTGGCGTTCACAGTGTATCTGTTGTAAAGAAAAACTCCAGAGACTCTGACCATGCAGACACAAAACTTATGAGTTTAAATCCATCTTCCTGTCCTGAGTTATGTAAAATGGACTAACCTACTTTTATGTTCTACTGTTGTGTCCAATATACAAACAAAAGAGCAGTAAGCGAGGATGCCTGAGATATTATTTTCAAAGCAAACACCTATCTAAGGCAGCAACGTAGATACAGCTCGTTCCAAAGCACCTGAACTTGAATTCAAACCATGACTGCAACAGAGCTACAGATCACAAATGAGATCATACATTTGCTCTATGACTTACTATCTCTATAGCTTAAAGTGCCCTTGTCACAATTCACTGTAGTCACTGGAAAAGCCAAATTCCAGTTGAAATTGCTGTTCACTGTCCCATGGGCTTTTTCATTTTACTATTTTGCAATATTTCATTTTTATTTAATACCCTTGTTATAGATTATAACTTCTCAAATGTATTCAGTTACATCTTCTCTAATCAGAATCTTATATAAAGTCCAATTTTTTTAGTAACAGTAAGGATAATTAGCTACTGAAACAATGTACCTAAGGTCATGATAAATTCTCTAAAATGTGAAGTTTTTAAATTGAGATTTGATTTATTTCTCAAATAGAGGACTTTCCTCATCCTGAAGTTATGAGATTGATGCAGATATCACTTCTTAAAATTCTATGGCCTGTGCTGTGCAGGAGGTCAGATTGCATGATTATTATAGTTCCTGCTGGTCTTAAAATTTATGGAACTGCAAAACATTTTGGTATTTTATGTGCACATTACTAATTCTCTGTCTCTTTTTGTACTATTTCTCTTTCCTTGGAGGTTTTCATAACACCTCCCAAATGAATTTAGTATTATATCCGAATTTCATTTACATGCTGTAAATTCAGCTGAATACGTTGCCATTTATTAGTGCACTGTTTGCGGTCCTTCAGCAAGTTTTCGTTCAGTGACAGTGTTCATATCCATGCCAATTTGAATGAATTTTCTGAGCAGAATTTCATTTGACATCATATCAAATATTTTAATAAAAATCCAGATACATTATATCTACTTCATTCCCCTTGTCAACTGTTTTTGTCACTTTATCAAAAGAATATATTCATGTTTTCTTGAATGATTCATACTTCATAAAACTATTTCTAATTTTGACTGTGGATCACCAAGTGAAAGGTGCTAAAAAGTGTTACAGATGTTTTCTTTACAAACCAAAGCCTTTAAAAATGTAAGAGGAGATGAAATTCACCTTAATTCGTGAATTTGAAATATATTCTTACTTTCTCTCTACTCACCTCCCATATCTGGCACACTTAGTATTTCTCTGAGTTTCTGAGATACACAGTGATGGTCACTGTCCATGAAAGTCTGCAGAGATCTACTTTGATTCAGTTTGTGTAACAAAGTAGTGTGATTTAAATATACATTTTCTTTTAGCCTGTGGCACAAAAGAGCCATGGGGCTAATGTTAAACACAGCTGCTCTGTGAAAATACTCTCAGGCATAAACTCCACCTCTCACATCCCCGAATGTGAAGTAAACTAGAGCACTGGTCTCTCCCAGATTCTCTGCCTATCTCCCAAACTCTGCAGATGACTGCATTAACAATATGTATATATGCAAGCAAATACATAATTTGCTCTGTAAGTAATGTCTCCTATTTATTTCCATGGAAACAACAACAGATACAAAGAGCACAATAACACTACTTAACAGAGCAAGTTCTCAGATACAAAACACTATTTTTCAACATAGTCACTGCCATTAGTTATGCATTTTTGCCAGCAATGAATAAGAGCCTGCATGCTGCATTCACATATATCTGCATGACTGTCCATAAAGTAGCTTTTTTTTCATGTTGCCACTGCTGAAATGTATCACCCACCAACTCACTGTGCTCACATCCACTGTTTGATCTCCACGAACATTCAGCAAGCATCGATGAATGTCAATGGGTGCAAGTTTTTCTGCATGGAGGAATTCAATTCCACACCTTCGCTTCATCCATGCTTCCACATCAGACGCCATTGTGTCAGACTGTCCCTCTGCTGCCATCTGTCGCATGGCAACAAAATGTAACAGAATATTGGTGGAAAGGTTCAACCTCTACTGCCATACCACCAGCATCTGCCTCTGAAGTTGTAGGCCAACAGAATAAAATAGGAGGCATTACTTTTTGAGTAGCACTTGTACAAAATTTCACACATCTGCATTAAGAAGATGGGGAAAAATTAAATTAGTGGTTTCATCTATTAAAGATTAAACATGTAAATTTGGATTCCTCATCTCTTCATAGTCATAGAGGGCCAGATCTGAGATATAAGTTAGATCAGGAGGCAATTAGTTCAAAATTGTTCCGCTATGTTCAGAATAAAATTATATCAGCTGAAAATGGTGTAAAGAACCAACGGAACACTTTGATCGTTTGTTTTTCATGCCAGTGTAAGATACAGAAAAGTTCTTTTGGGGGAAAAAAATCAATTGAAAAAGAACTATGTGGCAAATTTATATGTCTAATAATTTTTTAAAACATCTATGGTTTTGTTCTGCTCGATAATTTAAACATATTTAAAAAATAATAATGGCTCCACAGTTGAAATGTCATCAACTGGATAGATTTATAAAAGGGACAGCTCAGTAAGCATTTTATTCTAATCATGCATGCAAATGTTTGCGAAACCACTGACTGCTGGCAGCTATGCAATCTTGCAGCTTATTTGCTTATAGAGTTTATCACAGAGAGTGTTAAGCCTGTTGGAGTGCCAAGTGTCTGAAATAGCTTTTTGTACAAAAGCACTTCAAAAAATCCATTGACCAAAGTCTGCTAATGGATATTAATTAACAGAAAGAAATTTTATGTGTAGCTAAAGCCAGAGATCGTCAACAGTCTGTATATCTATTTAAAATAATGTCTGGATTCTTCATCCTTAGAACCAAGTTATTTGTTCTTACATATGTTTCTTTATCAAAAAAAAAAGATAAAAAACTTCTCATGATATCAAGCTCTTGCTTATCTGCAAGCTGTTTTGAAAGAAAGATCAACGTAATCTGTCAGAATGAAAAGCATGTGTCATATTGCATTATTGGCCTACAAAAAAAAAGAAAGGAAAAAAAGCATTGTAATTCTTTAATTCTGCTTGCAACAATATGTGAAAAAAGTAAATCTCTGTTTCACAAAATTTCTTGAGTGCCTCTCTTTTGATAACTTACAATGTTTAAATACACTATATTTTCTTCCACTATTTATTTCATTATCATCAAATAATGGACACTGTCTTGTGCTGAAATATGGGATTTAATAAATGTTATCATAAATCATGGGTTGAGGCATAAGGCACTGCAAGTAAGCTTTTTCTGTAATTAATAAATAAATGTGAAAGTATTTTGTGTTTTGTTTTAGGGTGTTGTGGACTATTTACCTCAAGTAAAATAATTATCTTGCTAATTAGTTTCTTAAGTAAATAACCGAATGCATTCAAAATTGGTCATGAATTTTTTTATTTAATAGCTGTGTTAGATCATTCTCTCAATCCCATAATGTCTTTCAGTTAATTATTCAGCTTTTATTTTAGATACTGTCATTATGTCACTTGGATATTCCAATATAATCTCTTACCTTCCTTGGCCTTTTTCATCTCTCTCTGTCTTGTTTGCTTAGTACCCTTGATTACTTCTGTGAGATTTCTTGGTCAAGTATCTAACCTCCTGCACGGCCTGTCCACTCATTAGTATGTTCAGCATCATACATAATAAAACACTTGTCAACTAGTGAACTCAGTTTTCATTTTCTCTTTCTATTCACAGAACAGCATACAAAATAAGAATCTTCCTGATGCTGAGTTTTTAAGCATTTAGTAGTCTGAACAGAATACAGTAAATTATCTTTCTTAAGTGATGTTTTCCTCCCAGTTTGTAGTTATTTTAATAAGTCTATTACCATACAAAGGCATAGTTTCAGGTAAAGGATAAGTTGCTATTTTTTACGTATCAAGATTCTACCTGGTTCAGATCAGTAAATCTCCCAGTGAATATTTACTCTGGCTCGTTTTTGTTCCTGTTAATGGCAATGGAAAAATTCTATTGATTTAAAGGGTTGTCCTGTTTTTGTCTGGGATAGACTTAACTTTCTTCCTAGTAGCTGGTATAGTGCTGTATTTTGAATTTAGGATGAAAATAATGTTGATAACACACTGACGTTTTAGCTGCAGTTAAGGAGTGCTTATAGTAAGTCATGAATTTTTTGGCTTCGCACACTGCCCTGACAGTGAGGAGGCTGGAGGTGCACAATAAGTTGGGAGGGGACAGAACCAAGACATTAGACCCAAACTGACCAAAGGGATAATCCATACCATATCACATCATGCTTAGCAATAAAAGTGGGAGAGTTGGCTGAGGAGGCTGCTGCTGCTTGGTGAATGACTGGGTCTGTCAGCGATCATACATCTCTTCCTCCTGTGTTTACATCCCATGTTTTTCCCAGATCAAAAGCAGCAGATACAAAGGGGGTTTCAGTAACTGCAGTAAGTCCATGCTTCACTGGAATTTTTGTATTTAAGATTAGAAATATTTTGTTGGTAATCTCATGTTCTTGGTGTGTGTGTATCTATATAAATATATAAATAGCCTTGTGCCAAAATAACCATCTGTTTTTGTATTGACTTGTGACATGAGGCTAAGTCTTAAATCTCAAAATAGACAAAAACAATTCTTCTCCCACTCTTTTCTACATCTTTACCAGAAATGTTGAGGATAAATATTTCCTAAGCAAAATAAAAACATTAGTATAGTCTTTCTAGAAATCCTGGTCTATCTATCTGCAGCCATACAAAAACTCCTTAGATAAAGGATAAAAAGATGTTTCAGTTATTCAAGGTGACAACAAATTGACTGCATCAACACATGCTTTTCCAAGAAGAAGAAAAAAAGTAAATTATATAAAGCCTAAGAAAGAAACATTTTTCTGTACCGTCACACTGAGAAAAGAAAAAAATGTCCAGAGGTATATTACTCTATAACTGATAATATTAACTATAATAAACAATTAATTACTTAATAGTTAATTAATATTAACTATTAATAAGCACTGTCGGTATCTGCAATGTATAAGAATGGTCACCTATATCCTACACAGTATTCCTAAATTAGATGATCAGTATGTGCATGGGTGTCTTAGTTTCTAACAGAAGTTACGCTTCTCGTAGTGTCTAGTATGAATTTGTCTTGTTCCTCAGAGATGCTGATAACATCCTGGCAGTGTTGAACAGAGCCGAGGACATAACTCACTTCCGCATTCCTCTGCCAGTGAGATAGTTAAGGGGGGCATAAGGAGCTGGGAACTGGGAGGGGACAGGACCAGGGCAGCTGTCCCAAATTCACCAAAGAGCTATTCCATACCATATAACATCATGTGATTGGTTTGTTGGTGTTCCGGGTTCTCTCTTTGTTACGGAAGGGGCTAGCTGGGAGGAAGGGTCACCAGTGGCTGTGAGCCCTTGCTCTGCGTATCCTCTTTGTGTATATATATATATATATATATATACTGTTATTTCTGTTGTTCTCTTTACTATTTTAGTAAATAGCATTTATCTCAACCCACGCGTCTTACTGCATATCTCTCTACTTCTCTCCCCCGTCCCATTTGGGGAGGGGGGAGGGTGAGTGACTAATTGTGTGGAACTTAGCTATCTGCTGAGTCAAACCATAACAATGGGGAAGGACTATGCCTCATGTACAAAGCAAGAGGACATGAGCCCATCTAAACTGGCATAAGCTCAAGGGAGAAATATAAAAACATAAGAGATGCCATGGGTGAGCATTCAGGTTAAAGTTTATGAGAAAAAATGCAGCTTACATTTTTCTTTATTACATTTAGTGTTTTTCAAGGCATTGTGGTTTTCTGCTTGAGATGAGGACCAAGCAGAGAGAAAGTCTCTTATTCTCTCATAAATTCATATTTGAAATTGAGTAAATATCTGTAACTTAGTGATGAGGTTTGGGTTTTGTTTTTTTGTTTGTTTGGGTGGTTGGTTGGTTTTACACAAATCTCTTACTTTCAGAAAGTTTTTCTTTTTACATAGGAACTGTGTTTGTCAGCTAGTTCTCCAGTGTCTTCTCAAGTTAATTCCTTAAAGAAGTCCTTTATGCTTTCAGAGGCAATTTTTCAGAAACCTTACTCAGGCATATTTTCCTTGGGGTGAATTTTGATGACTTCCATCTTAGAATCTTTTCTGCAAAATCTTTCTCAGTACAAGATCAGAGTCTGCAAGGTACTGCCTTGTTGGAGTCTAAGCTCTTCTTCTAGCTTTGCATTATGAAGATGCCTAAGAGCAGACCACTTAATATGATCAAAATTTTGCAACTGTTTAATCCACCTTTGGTATTGGAGTACACAGCTGCCTTGAGATCACCTAATAACAGCATGTACTTTTGGCATTTCCATTAAAATTATATTTGTAGGTCTGCTTCCTATACGTTTACAAGAATCTCAAATTAGCTGACAGTTAGCTGAGAGTGGCTGGAATCCTCTGTGCTCAAGTTAATCCATGTGTAAAAACCACTGAAATATGTGTGAATGAAGGGATAAACTATAGCATAGTCTAAACAGGTAATTCATGAACATGAGCTGAAACGTTCCCTCATTGCGAGAAATAGGTTTTTTCAGCATAGACAATAAGGTATAATAAACAGCATGGTGTATTAGAGAACTGCAGTTAGTGTACTACTGACTAGACATCTGAGCTTCATTTTCAAAGCAGATTTCTTCTGAGATGTTTCAGAAACTCAACTAACAGTCCTGTGAAGAGATGCTTTTCTTCAGACCTCTGGGATTTCCTTATTTGTGTTGTGATTAGGAGTCAGAATGCTTCTTGTCCTCTGGCACAGAAGCCAGCAGAAAGGTAAGATCAAGCCAAAGTCACCCACACATTAGCTGGAGGAGTAAGACAAATAGTACAATGAAGAGAGTAAGGAGGAGTAAAATAATTTACTCTCCTTTCTGATTACTCTACAGCGTAAGGAGAAAAGGGCAGAAGAGAAGATGTGAAAGAGGGACCATCCCCTTTAGTCTGCTCCCAGAGAAGAGCTACTGTGTGCTGTGTACTCTCCTCACCCCTAACCCCACAGTTTTGGCTGGCTGCAGGGTTAGGGGTAAGATCTTACTAACACTTACAAATATCTAAAGGGCGGGCGTCAAAAGGATGGTACCAGGCTTTTTTCAGTGATGCTCAGCAATAGGACAAGGGTCAGTGAGCACAGACTGGAACACAAGAAATTCCATATGAACATGAGGGAAAATGCTTTATTGAGAGGGTGACAGAGCACTGGAACAGGCTGCCCAGAGAAGTTGTGGAGTCTCCTTCTCTGGAGATATTCAAAACCTGCCTGGATGCTTTCCTGCTTGACCTACTGTAGAGAATCTGTTTTAGTGGGGGAGGGGGTGGACTCTATGATCCCCAGAGGTTCCTTCCATCTCCTATGATTCTGTGATCCTTGCAACAAGAGCTTCTGTTGGAAACAGAAATTCCATGTGCTTAGGTTTTATAGGACTGTACCTGTAATTTGCTCAATTACTAGTGTAAAGAAAACCATAGGGGATTGGAGTAACAGCAACTCTTAACCAAGCACATTTGCACTTCATTTGAAACCCTATACAATTTATCAGGATTATACCCTCTCCTTTGCCAGGATCTAAAGCAATTTGTGTAGCTTAAATCAACTATTAAATGTATAGCTAGGAGATAAAAATCACAAACCCAGATCTAATTGGTATAGCTTAAATTAAGTTTTACATTTATTGATGGGAGATAAAATTTGGATAGAATAACTACTACAGCAGAATTAAGGAAAAGAAAGTGCATATAACATGGGACCTGGTTTAATTTTCATTTAAAACACATGCCTTACGGAGGCAGCAGTCTGCAAAAAACATCTGATACTACTGCGCTGTAATCTCCATTTGCCTGAGCAGCATCACTCTGGGTTGTGAGGGAAAAATATTAAATATTAAACACGATACTGATTTTGGAAAATATATAAAAACATAGCAAGTTTGTTTGACAATACCTGCAGCTTATATGTATAGAACACCACAATAATTAGTCTCCTAAGAATGAAATTTTTAACAGCATTTTTTTTAATAAAGATTTAAAAGATACAGTCTAATAGAAGCAAAAAAACAGGGAGAGAAACTTAAACATAACTACTTTACAGATCACCATCTTAGGAGACTGAAAGAAAAAAAAAGAAAATAAAACTAGAAATTTCAACTTGAAACAGTGTAGCTCACTTTCACTCAGTTCCAATATAGTAGATATTGTGCTGTGTTTTTCATATTCTCTTCAATACATCCTTTCTATCACCTTCCACAACTTTATAGTAAGAGATACTGAATAATGTTTGTTTATCAGGTGTTCTTTATGCAGAGATCCATAATTCTGTTCAGTATAGATGATCTATTTAGTTTTTGAATTAGAGAATAATTTAAGTTTGTAGGGACAGCTGAACATCAGTCCTGCAATGCCAACTGAAAGCAAGACTTACTTCAGAGTTCAGTGACGTTACTGAGAGCTTTGTCCAGTCAAGTTTTTCATCTCTTCAAGAAAGAAGCATCTCTGAGCAAGCATTTTGTATCTCCTACTGCTTGATCATTTCCATCATAGATTTTTTTTCTTAATATAAAAGAAATATATATATATTTGCATTTCTTTGCTATAGTTTGTCTTCATTATCTTTCATGCTTTTATGTTGTACTTCTCTGAAGAGTCAGGCTTTGACTTTTCTGTAACCACTGATTAGGCGGTTGAAGACATAGATATGTCCACTTAGTCTTTTCTTTCAGATTTTAACGTAAGTCTCAGTTCTTAAATATAAATTTTTTTTGGTTGATCAGAATATGCAGAGGGCTTGAACAGAAGTAGAACAGAACTATAACAAACAAGGAGAAAATAAAATGTGAATGGACACTTTTCTCCAAGATCTTAGTTTATGATTTTTAATAAGAAAAAAAACAAAACGTTCCTGTGTTCTGACAAAAAATTGTATGCAAATATTCCAGAAATGTCTTTCTCAGCCCTCTAAAACAAGATGAAATGTCAGTGTGAGTTGCAGAGGTATGAGGAGAAAAGCATAGGAGACAGGCTGAGACACAAAAATACATACCCAAACTTTCTCAGCTCTTCAACCAAGCAAAAACAGTTATTGAGTGAGAACTTCAATCTCTGAAAATCTGCAATCTTACTTACATAGCAGAGTTTGTGCACAGATGATCATATAATGCGTGCTGGCTGAAAATTTTCACCCTGAGTTGTTAGGTTTAATATTCATTGTGCCTGTTCAGTGACCTCTGTCACTGTGTATTTCTTATCCTCGTATCACTCAATATAGCTCTAAATGTTTGCACTTATGGAAATGCTTTGATTCCTGGTAGATCCCACTGAAATTATGGAATAGTTAACATTTTAAAACTTTTTCTTTTTTTTTTTTTTTTTAATAAATTACTTTTTGTAGAGTCCATCAGGTATTCTGTGTTCTGGCATTTCAAACACTATTTAGGCCTGTAACTTGCAGGCATTTCCAGAAGACAATTTTAGCAGTATCTTTCTCTCAAACTACTGTCAGTGGTTTAGACAACCGAAATATCTTCCATATAGAATGGAGATATACCACACATGCATAAAGTCAAATGAGATAATTCCTAGGTTTAGGAATAGCCATGGCTATCCTTATTTCCAGATTTCCAAAAGACGCTTGCAGTAATGAAAGATATTAATCTTCTGAGCTACGGCAGTCAGTGCCGGCAATTATAATCAAAGACAATCACTCCCAAATTTGTTGCATGACATGTGAAGCAGATTATCACTGATGACACACAAATAATACTTGGGTATTTTGCATTATGCTCTCAATTTTGGAACCACTTCCTTTTTTTTCCAGTGAATGCACAGTTATTATCACTGTTGTACACTTGCTCCTATACCAAATAGCTTTTACTTGCAATTTAGTTGCTGTGCAAAATGAAATACCCCTGGTTCTTCTTCTTTTCCTAATGCTGAAATTGTATCCTTCAAAAACTGCATTATAGGCATAGATCTAGGGGAAACCACTATCTTTAATGCCTTTTTTGTCTCCCTTTAATGACTGTGCTTGGCTGAAAAACCTTCATCCTTCCTTAACAGATATTACGTGACCATACTGCCCTTACTCCTCTTCTTTCTCCATGATACAGGTACGTCAAAACCACTTTGACCATTTGGTTTAACCTCTACACCTTCTTTCTCAAAAGGCTTGTGACAACAAACAGTCTAAGGATTGCACAGAAAATCTACATTAAAAAAAAAATTTAGTTATACAATGCAGAATACATGCTGCGAAAAAGGATTAAAAAACTGTCTACAACTACATACACACTGTTCAATAGAAATTCCACTGAGCTGAATTTTGTTTCTGTTAGGATTGGAAAGAGAGGATGCACTCATTAAAAACATAAATATAAATAAATAAATGAATAAATAATCTACTTCTCAGTCATTCTTTCTTTGAGGAGCTCTGCTGACTGCTTGTTTCTTTTTAAGTCTGCGGTCTGTGTCTGCCTGATGGTAAAGAGATAATACAAAAACAAGTAATGCCCCTGGTCATTCTCTACAAATTCAGTTTCAAAGCTAAGTACTTTAGCTGAAGAGTACGCAATTCACAGATCAAACAAGTCTACCGTAAGGCTAAAAGAGACCAGCAAAAAA
>WBMW01004818.1:0-26818 GCA_013396635.1 Penelope pileata | reverse complement strand
TCCAGCTGGCATCCCGTTACGAGTGGTGTCCCCCAGGGGTCGGTACTGGGGCCCATCTTGTTTAATCTCTTTATTGATGACCTAGACGAGGGGATTGAGTGTACCCTCAGTAAGTTTGCAGATGACACCAAGTTGGGAGGATGTGTCGATCTGCCTGAGGGTAGGGAGGCCCTGCAGAGGGATCTGGACAGGCTGGATAGCTGGGCTGAGGTCAATGGGATGAGGTTCAACAAGGCCAAGTGCCAGCTCCTGCACTTTGGCCACAATAACCCCGTGCAATGCTATAGGCTTGGGGCAGAATGGCTTGAAGACTGTGTAGAGGAAAAGGACCTGGGGGTGTTGGTTGATGCTCGGCTGAACATGAGGCGACAGTGCGCCCAGGTGGCCAAGAAGGCCAGTGGCATCCTGGCCTGTATTAGAAACGGCGTAGCCAGCAGGAGCAGGGAGGTGATCGTCCCCCTGTACTCAACTCTGGTGCGGCTGCACCTTGAGTACCGTGTTCAGTTTTGGGCCCCTCGCTACAAGAAAGACATTGAGACCCTGGAACATGTCCAGAGAAGGACAACAAAACTGGTGAGGGGTCTAGAGCACAAGTCTTATGAAGAGCGGCTGAAGGAGCTGGAATTGTTTAGTCTAGAAAAGAAGAGGCTCGGGGAGACCTCATTGCACTCTACAACTTCCTGAAGGGAGGTTGTGGTGAGGAGGGGGTCGGCCTCTTCTCTCAGATAACTACTGACAGGACAAGAGGGAACGGCCACAAGTTGCACCAAGGAAGATTTAGATTGGATATGAAGAAAAACTTTTTCTCTGAAGGAGTGGTCAGGCACTGGAATGGCCTGCCTAGGGAGGTGGTGGAGTCACCGTCCCTAGCGCTGTTCAAGAAGCGTCTAGATGAGGTGCTAAGGGATATGATTTAGTAGCTTAGTGGCTAGTGATGGTGATAGGAGGAAGGTTGGACTAGATGATCTTGTAGGTCCTTTCCAACCTAGTGTTTCTATGATTCTATGATTCTATGATCTCCTATATTCCTATCTCCAAAGGCCCAGATAATAAAAAATTTTGTCTGCCTGCATGCGTGTTATGCCTTTCAATCTGTAGCAAGGATTGCTTTTATTTTTAGTTTGAACATTCATTGGTATGCAACGATGTTTTGAAAAAAATGAATTCTGTTTCCAATCCTGATATAAAAAGTACAGCTACTATGTCAAAGGTTGCTCACAAGTAGTCACCACTGACATGAACAACAGTGGACTGGGATTTATGTCATAACAGAAACATATGACTAGCTTGCACTAGTGGATTCAAGCTTGTTTTTTAAGGTTTGTCATTCTGACTTTTCCTACATCCTGAATAGGAAGTTTATAACTCAGTGCTCTTCCAAGAGTATGTAAAAGTAAGATGCTGTGCTGTGCAATTTTCACTTGTCTACACTATTGAATCTAGCATTTCCAGTCCTCCTCTGTCTCTCCCAGTTACGTCTTTTAATTATGTTCTCATTTGACAAGAAAAAACTCTGGTTTGTTGCGATTTTTTTTTTTTTGCAAGTAATCATTCTTTTTTAGTATCATGGATCTTTCAAAGTTGCTGAGTACATACACGGAAATTTCATTCCTTTATACTACTGTCTACTTTACATCATTTCTTTTGGCAGCTTTCATTATTTTGATATTTTAGGATTTTCCTGTATAAGGTGTTGCCTACCACCAGGTCAATTGACATTGTCTATGTGCTAAACTCCACTAGATATTTCTACAGGATTTCTGCACTTGTATTAAGGTTAGTAGGAGCAAGTTTCTGAATGTCTGGATATCCTAGACTTATAGTTACTGTAAATGTGTATGCTGGCTACATTGTATGCCATGCAGCTAGCTAATCCCATCTGTCTATGCACTGAATTAACTGTGCTCACACTGCGTGGAAACACAGCTCTGCCTGTGAAATCTTGGGAACAAATCTGGAACAACCATCTTAAATTCAAATGTTGGAAATACGGTTGCATTGCTTCCAATATCTAAACTAACGAGACTAGCTCTGTGCTAGTCTGTCTCCACACTGTCACGAAGATATATCAGGATGTAGATGGTAAGCTGAAGAAACACAATTTAAGTTCAAAAACACTGTAACACTATGAATCCACTGAAAGAAAGAGCATAGAACCCAAGTACTGTTCTACTTATATTCCCTTCCCGCTGGAGTTCTTTTCAGACATGCATGAGTATGGACATTGCAAAATTACATTGCAATTACATAGGAAAGTATTTAAGAGTATAAGTCCAAAAATAATTTTGGAACTATTATAAATAGAAGTGCCTTAAGCTTCCTTTTTTCAAAATCAACTTTAGAGTCTATTCTCTACCCTTCTGCCTTTCTCCAAACTTTTCGCAGAATAAACTATAATTTTATTGAAGTTTTATCATAATTTGAACATAATGTCCACCAACTTTTCAAATTATGTAATGTCTTATGAAAATCACAGAGACATGGGAAAACAAAAAAAAATCATGTTTCAGGAAAAAAAAAATCATGGTGTTCTTATAGATGGATTTTGAAAACAAGATTTCTACCTTAAGACTGAAATGTCTATGTACACTATGCATTTCAGATAGAGTTTATGGAATTTAATTGTCCGTTTAGAAAATAAATTCAGCTGATGTGATCTCCATTAGTTTTCTACAGAACATGCTGATTTCAGACTGTTATATTATAATGTCTCTTTTAATTTTTTGCATTATTTCATACTGTGCATTTTAATGAGCTTTTAGAGCTTTCCTTTTACTATCCATGCTAAGCAGAATTTGTATTTAGTGAAAAGTTTGCTTATGGGCTTTTCCTTTGGTTCCAGCTGTGTCATAGTTTAGTAAATTATACCAAAGGTCATTAATTTTTTGTTTGTTATCAGCTGTAAGTCTTACAGATATTTAATTTTAATATTTGTTTTTGAAAGTCTGCTTTCTCTTATTTCCTGCTGTGTACGTGAACAACTTACTAACATTTCAAATGAAATTTTTTTGAAATAATGGAGGGAGGTTCTTCTACTTCTACGCTGTCAGTTTGAAAGTATTGTGACAGTTTTCTGACAGTGTTTTGTGAACTTGAATATTCCCTAGTAAGTAGTACAAAAATCTTCAACGGTCAGTAGCATTCTTTAAATTTCAGTGCAATTGTTTTAGGAACATTATTAAATATTCAGCTTCATTATCTACAAAATAAATGGATGCCATTTGTCTAGAGCATGTAACCCATGTCCCATAACTTCGAGGCCAATGAAAGATTTGCTGCTAACTTCCAAGAAAGGATATGGAGAGGAGAAAGTAGGGGAGAGGAGCAGAGAGGAGCAGAGAGGAGCTGAGAGGAGTGAATACAGTGAGTAGGTTGGCAAATACCTGCTGTCTAAGGTTTATTAAAATACACTATTTCAGAATTAAAACCAGATTTTATTTCTCAGTTTCACTTCCATTGTTGTAAATCTAAATTAAAATTATTAAAAGGAGAACTGTATGGCTAGTATTTTGTCACACAGTAACTGAACAATATAATCCAAATATCATGTGTAAATACAATGTGTATGTACAAATAAAAGTACAGTAGGCTCAGAAGGAAGTCTTTGGAAGGAGGTCAACTCTGCAAAAAATTCTGGGGAAAAGTTTCTATCCTAGAATTCAAGCTAGATTTATTCTTTAAAAACAAAACAAACAAACAAACAAACAAACAAAAACACTTGTATTCTTAAGCAAAGCTGTTGTATATATTTTCTTTGCAAAGTGTATATTCTAGTTTTTTTTAGGTCAAATTCTAATAAATTAAAAATAATATACAATAAAGGTATGTAAATAAATTCATACACAGTGCAAAAGGTTCCTTACCCTTGTCATTGCTGATTATTCTTGCAATTGTACCTTTTCCTAATGTATTAATATATCTCTGCAGAAAGATACAAGCATGAGTTCAATCCTTTTGAATAGAATTCGAGCGTATGTACAATATAAAAAAAGTTTTAAAAGTTTGTGTTAATGGATTAGTGATGCCTAGTACTGTATATGTTAAACAAAATTTCTCTTACTACTATTACTCAAATGAAGGGAGGGCAAAAATGAGAAAAAAGTACAGAGATTACTGGCCACCATGTTCTGAAGAAAAAAGCAATTTCATTTGTGTCTAGGGAAATCAGCTTTGCAGTGGTGTGACTCGCAGTATTATTCCCATATGCATGCAGGTGTATTCCTTTCTGGAAAGTTAAATGAGGAAAGCAATATTTTTTTTGTGGTCAAACACAAAGTCGAGTCTGTGTGGTTACAAGAGACAATGAAAGATGCTGCAACGAAAGTGTTATGTTTACATCCCTCTTTAATGCATCAAAGAGAGTGAAAAAAATACTCATTACAAATGAGAAAAATCTTATCTTGTTCCCATGACTGCTAGCAGTCCATTTCTCTGGGTCCTGTTGGCTTGGCCTGACCTGTAGATACTTAGGTAGAAAGCCCTGACAGGTCTTTTTAAATAGGTCTTTCCTGTTTAAAACATACTTGGTTCTATGTAAATATAGTGACATTTCACTGCAAGTGAAGCAATCAACATACTCAGTTATACATAGGCATTTATATCAAATTCTTTCTCACGTAAAAGAGAAAAAAGACAAATGAAATTCAACATGTGAAAATATTTCTTTACTTGGTGAGTAACTTTGTCATACCCATACAATAGAATTAAAGCAGACTTTTACTAAGTAAGTCTGTTTAAATCACTCTAAATAAAGTGATTATGGTATAAATCCATAACATCCATTTAAATTTTCACACTTTATTGTTGTACTTGTCTCTCTCTTTAAAAACAGAATGTATTGTACATTGGTGAATTATGCAAAAACATTCTTTCTTAGCAACATCACTGAAATTAATCTCATTTACTGTCTAAATATATCATATAAATGCTTATTAGTTTCTTGGTTTTATACTTCCGTTATTATTACGATAATTCTTATGCATCAGAATATAACTATGCTCTTGTTTAGATGCAAGTTTTAAATCTAAGGCTGTTACAAAGGTTTAAATCCCTGCCTCAATGTGAATTGCTTAGCCTCCAGTTCTTTTATATTTTTGAGATAATTTAGTTTATAATGTCTATAGTAAGCTAATATGATATGCATGGAAAATGAATTTGTTCATTCAAGTAGAATTTTCTGCTGAATTGAGTCCTTTATTTTTCACTGAGTTAACCTTCCATTAAAATAAAGCATCTGAAAACCAGACAGCAATTCTGTAAGACCAACGTTAAATATATTTAGAGTGCTTAGTACGAGAAAACCTCAATCTAAACAAAACAAAAAGCCACAGTTCTGTACCGTCATTTCTTGTTTAATAACTAATTTTTAAACATTGCACCTAGTACTGAATCTACTTTAGGACAAGTCTGAACATTATCATATAGTTTAAATATTAATGACATATAATATCAAGTGCTACATGAAAGAAACATCTACTATAGAAATATGGTTAGAATTTCACTTTTTAGTGATTTAGTAGATTTAGCTGCTTCAGCTGCCTTTATTAAAAAAAAAAAAAGACAAAAAGAAAAATAAATTACAAATCAGCAACCCTACAGTAAAAAAGACAAAAAGACAGATTCTATGTTTCATTTATTTATTTTAAGAGAGCTTTCATAGGTCCAGATTCCTCTTACCTAATCTAGATACTTAACTTGTTACTTCTTGATCTAATCACCCTAGGAATTAATGCTGTCAATGGTGAAAAATAAGCTGGACATCCCTGCCACCCTCTATTTTTTTTTTAATTAAATGAGACTAAAATACAAACACTCTATAAATGCATAAGTTCAGTAGAATAATTTCACCTTTATTAAAGCTTCTATGATAATCTAGTAAAATTTAGGAAAATTTATATATAATGTATGCTACCTGCCAGCACACATTAAATTATAAAGGTGCTCGTGAAGAAGCAATTACTTTCCAATCCTACATTATATCCTTATAAAAACAGTAATGAGAATGCAGTAACCAGTGACAAAGCTTTTCAGAAAACTGTCTTTTCCTCTACCTTCTCCTCCTGGAAAAAAATTCTTGTTACAGCAAAAAGTACCTAAGCCAACAAATACATTTTCAGAATGCTTACCAAATTTAAATTTTCAGTGACTAGAGATAATATGGGGCTTATGGAATGAATGCCAGACTACCTGGGTACGTGTGCAAGTATAAATTTAGATACAGTTAGAAGATTATGACCAAAGAAAAACTGAGTGTTATAACTAGAAAGGTTTGAGTTTTCAACAATTCCATCCCCAGTTGTACAGTAGCTGGAAGGCATTTTCAGAACAATATGTTACAGCTGAGAACGTTAATTCAATGGAAAATCATATTCCAGATACTTGATACATTTTTTTTTGGACCTGGTTTCATAGTACTGTAGAGCTTCTCATCTAGCATTTGCTGGTTTTTAATGTCCAAAATACCTCAAAGAACTAAAATAAACTGTCCATGTTGTTGTAGATTAAGCATGCCTCTGAATATTTCTAATCAACTGTCTTGGTTCTACAATTTTATCCTTGCAAAGGTATGGCCTACAATTCTCTACAATGGCACTATAATAATGGAAACTCCAAGAAGGCCTGTAAGCAAAGTTTGGTTGGGAGGATCCAGTTTCAGAATCCCAGATTAAATTTTCACCTCCCTAAATGGTTCAGAAAGATCAGATGGCATTCTGTATTGCTAATGTATTTCAGAATGACACCATTTCTATGCCTCATCCATCACTTCTGTTTTCAAAATATATTAAGTTCTTGTCTCCTAACTCATCTGTGGCCTGTAGCATTAGTTGGGGCCTGAGCTATAAAATCTTCCATCTGTCGTAACCTGTTCCCAGGTACTTAATTAACGTAAATAATAAAAAGAAAAATCAGTAAAGTTTTGTTGGGCTGAAAACTTAAAATAAATCTCTCTATAATATTGTGAAGATAGGAAGGTTTACATTGTTGATGACTGTAGAACAGTTCAGAACTGCTCTAGCATCCCTTAAGGCAAATAAGTAAAAAATAAATGGCATCACCTGAAATTGTTTAGCAACAGCAAGAAATTATACAAAAAGGCTGTTTAACAACATGTTCATTAATGTGGTGCATTTATCTTGCAGAATAATGCTACAACTAGCATGAAATTACAAAAACAAAATTGAATTTTTTATTGGTTCCAAAATAAACTGTAACACATTTAATTCAATTAGTAACCCTATGTCTTATCAGAGGGGTTACTCACCTTCCAGTTGGCTCCAAGACATAGTACCAGGACATGGTACAGACACCGTGCACAATTATCTCTAGAAACAAGTGCAATTTAGAAACACGTACAAGTTAAGGTCCTCAGTTGTCATCTGAAGCTGAAGTTGTCACCTGTAGCTGACTTGCAGCTACTGTACAAGTAGGGCTGGATTTGCTGAAAACTTTCTAAAGTTCTCTTCATTCTGATACACAGCCGGTTAGGAAAATGTACTCAGCATAGCAAACTCCATTAACTTCACTGAAATCTACAAATTATAACAATAGCTTAAATTATATTAGAAGAGGTCAAGGCAGAAAGGGGAAAGTTCTCCAAAATTAACACTTCTTTCAGACATTGTCAATATGTATTACAAATGCTGCAAACACGTTATAACTTCAGAAAACAATGAACTTTCCTGATTCTCCAATCTGATCTTTGAAAGGCAGAACCTAGCAACATTATGTCTTTTCTTAACATTTATGTTCTCCATTGCACACTTGCTTAGTTTTGTTTAGGATTTTTGATGAATCCACTTGTTCTTCTAAAATATTAATAATGAAACAGATATTACTTGTTTTCTTTGGGATGACTACTAATAACAATGCAATTTTCTAATATTTCCATCGCAGAAGATACAGAAAGAAAAGAAAAATCTTTTACACATTTAAATATTAAAAAATAGATGGAAAAATAAATTTAAGATTGAAGAAAAAAGACTTTAGACTTAAAGCAAATACACGGACAATTAAGTAGATACATAAAGCATATATTTACTGTAAAACATTTTACAACCTTAACCTGCAATCTGTTTTTTCCTCTTTCAGAGATTCTGAGGATTTCCCTTAAGTGTAGCTAAAGCGAACTTCAGAATTCTAACATCAAGTAGCTAAAGCACAATACAATCAAATGTTCCTCACACTTTGTGCAGACAAAGCGATAAATTCAATAAAGGATTTAGACACTTCATCTCCTGGTTATTCATTCAATGAGAAGTTCTTAGGTTACTCAAATTTAGAATGGAATTAAGAAATCCTTGTGTTTCCCTATAGTATATAAATTTAGCATTGCAATGCTACATAAAACAGAAAAAAAAAAAAAAAAACAGCATGATACCATAAAAAGAGTATTTTTTGAAGTACCAAATATCTCCATCAGGCATAAAGGGCAAGGAGGATTCATAAAAGTCCATATCTGTCAGCCTCACTGCAGGCTCGGAAAAGCTGTAGGAGCAAATAATCCTGAAACATTTTCCCGCATATGTGAAGGAGAACAAGGTGATCAAGAGTGATCCATTTGAATTTATGTAAAAGTGCTGTGATTTTACTCCAGTAGGCAGGTAGGCAACACAGATCTTCTCACTCACAAGGCATCTAGTGGGATCAAGAAAAGATTTGGAATGGTTATAATAAGAAAACTTGTGCTATGATGAAGACAGTTTACTAGGTAAAGCAAAAGCTGTGCACACAAACAAAACAAAACAAGGATTTGTTCACTACTTTCCATTCATTTTTAGGAAAGGAGAGCTTCATTATGCGTAATGGCTATTTGGGAAGACAAACACTAGAATTCCAAACACCCATCCCCACCCCTGAATGGCTACTCCAGTTTTTATTGATGAGTATGATGTCGCATGGTATGTAATATTCCTCTGGTCAGTCTGGATCTGCTGTTCTGGTTATGTCCCCTCCCAACATCTTGTTCACCTCCATGCTCCTTGCATGACAAATAGAAAGGACCTTGACTCTATGCAAGCACTGCTCAACAATACTTAAAACCTTGATGTGTTACCAACACTTTTAATCATAAATCCAAAACATAGTACCATGCAAGATACTCTGATGAAAATTGTCTGTCCTATCCAAAGTCAGTAAAAAACAAAATCATGCTTAAACAACTTCATAACCCTCTACACTGCAGGCATGTCCAAGCTGCAGCTCACGGACTGCATACAGCCCAGCATAGCCTGTGCTATGGCCCAACCACTGCTGCCTGTGCAGAGCCAAGAGGCCGGGCCTGGCTCAGCCCTGGGCACGCACCCACTGCTCAGAAATAACCAAACCATCAGTGTGCTGTTTAACACTGCCTGAGCTAAGCCAGCACAAGCGGAGGGCACAATGCAGTGCTAACTCAAATAACAGCAAAAAATTTTATGCATTTTGATACATTGGCTAAACGCAGTCCTGTGAACAGCAAAAAATATGCAGATCCATGTTCTGTTTTGATAAAGGAATTTGAAAATAGGTTTCAAGCTTGCCAAAAAAATCATCTATTTTTGGTATATTTGCAGCTCCATTTTCAGTCAACATAAATACTTCACCTGCAAATTTTCAAATGGAATGTATAGGGTGGTGAGCAGACATTCAACTCAAAGAAAAAGTTGATCATGTCTCTCTACTAGGCTTTTATGAGACCAATTTTACCAGAGAAAAATATCCCTCACTTCACAATCATGCCTTATTCATGCTGTCACTTTTTGGCAATATGTACATTTGTGAACAATTCTTTTCAATAATGTAGCACAGAATGAGTAAAATTTAATCAAAAATCTCTGATGGACACCTTGAGAACTCACTGAGATTTGCAACCACTTCCATTGAACCAGACTGATGCATTAGTTTCACAAAAACAAGGTCAGACATCCCACTAGTTTTACATTTGTTGCTCTCTTTTTTTATGTTTTAATAAAAAATATATTTTAAGAATAGTTTTGTTAATTATATACGTTAACTATGTTACATATTTTATATACAGCCCAAGACCTCTTTACTCAATGAGGCCCAGGCAAGACAAAAGTTTGGACACCCATGCTCTACAGTGAGAATACTGTCTTGGTGAATGAGGGAGAGCAGTGCATGTTATTGAATTCAGTAAAAACAGTTGACATTGTCTCCAATAATATCCTCAAAGACAAAATCAAGAAGTGTAGATTAGAGAAACAAACACTGAGGAGGACTGAAAACTGATAGAATGTCTGAGCCCCGAAGCTGGCAGTCAATGGTATAAAGTGTAGATGGAGTCCATTTACAGCAGAGTGTCTCAGAGTTTACTACTCAGTCAACTACTACTTAATATCTTCATTAGTGACCTGGATGATAGGGCAGAGTGCACCCCCCAGCAAGCTTGCAAATGATACAGAAGTAGAAGGAGTGGCTGACAAACCAGACAGATATACTACCATTCAGAGGAACTTCAACAAGTTGGGCTGATGGGAAATTCATGAAGTTCAGAAAAGGAAAGCATTAATTCCTGCACCTGGGGAAAAACATCCCCATTCAAGGGTACAAGCTAGGGTCTGACTGGCTGGAAAACAGCAGAGAAAGATCCGTCAGTTCTGGTCAGCATGAAATTGGTCATGAGTCAGTAACGGGACTTAGTGATAAAATAAAGTAATCATGTACTGGGACTTATTAAGAAGTCTGTTGCAAGTGTGCTGAGGGAGGTGATCCTTTCCTTCTTCTCAGCGCTGGTGAGGCCATGACTGGAGTACTGTGTCTAGTTCTTGGCTCCCCTGGTACAGGAGAAACTGGAGAGGCAGTAATGAATGGCCACAGATACGATTAAAGGACCCAAGCATAGATTATATGATTACAGACTAAAAGCCTGTTTTGCCTGGAGAAGAGAAAGCCCAGGAGGATCTTATCAATTACCTGAAGTGAGAATGTAAATAAGACAGACAGGTTCTTTTCAGTGGTGTCCAGTGAGACTGAGAGGTAATGGGCACAAACTGAAATACAGGAGGCTCCGAATAAACACAGGAAACTCTTTTACTGTGAGAGTGTCCAAGTACTGGCACAGGCTGCTCAGTGGGGTTATGATGTCTCCCTCCTTGGAGATCTTCAAAAACCATCTGGACATGGTTCTGGGCAACCTGTTTTATGTGGCCCTACTTGAGCCACAAGTAGGTTGGACAAGATGATCTCCAGAGCTACTTGCCAACATCAGCTGTTCTGCGATTCTGTAATCTCGTCGAGCATTGAATGAGACTTGTATCTAGCTTCAGTTCTACTGGGAATCTTAGTAACCATCCAGAATTGTAAACAATGGAAACAGTCATTTTGCACAGAACTGAAATAACAGAGTATCTCCTGAGACATAGAAAATTAAACTCTTAACTGAAAACAGGTTCCTGTAGTTTGCCGTTTGAGAAATTGAGTAGAGCTTACAGAAGATTTTAAAGAACACTGGCAGAAAATAACATTGTAATAAACCCATTTATATTTACCTAGAGCATTTGTTGTACCTTTTCTCAGCAGCAACTATGTATTGCCTCAAGTTATGAAAATTTAGACAAATTTTCCATTTTAAACAGCAAAGTCATAGCTATTCAGAGCTGATTCAGAGAATATTTTAGCTATTTGTGATTGTTAATCAGAAACAATTGAATGTTCCTTTTTTCAAGATGACACATGAAAAGATAAGAGGCAATAGGTACAAGTTGAGCTGGATGAGAATTTGATTTCACATTAGAGGAAAATTTTTTACTGTGAGATTATTCACTGGAATAACCTCCCCAAGGATGTGGTGGATTCTCCAACACTTGACACTTTTAAGATTCTGCTAGACAATGTGTTACATGGTCTTGGGTAAGCCCTGCTTTTATCGAGAGAAATCAGACTAGATGATCTCTGAATTCCCTTCCAACCTAGGTTCTTCTATGATTTCTATAATTTCTATGAATATTTGTTTTTTCTATCCCTATTGCTATAACTATTTCATGTTTTTAATTAAAATATACGTGTCTAAAATACTTAAGTAGTCCTTGGAAAAAGGAAAAAAGTTTAAGTTAGGAAATGTCTTTTGTGTACATCGTGGTCTCTCCATTCTTTCTCCACCACAACACAATTCTTTTTTTCCAAAGTAACCTTCACAGAAATCAGGGAGACTGTCCCTTGAAATTTCAGGTATGTTTTATAGTTGGTAAGATTTGTCTCATGAAAGAAGAACTCATGTTGACTATGTAGAAACATTTCATAAGTAACAGATGTATGTATAAAATTTTACATAAATAATACACAGAAAATATAAATGGTAGTTACAGTTGCATTTTGTAAGGAATTTACTTTTTGCAAAATTAAGTTAACAATGTTACGTATGTTATACCTACATAATTGCAGATAAGACGTGAATAATAGTGGGTTCCAGTGAACAGAGTTGCTTACCTTATTACGACAAGAATTTCTTTGCACTGGTGAAATCAATCTTTTCAGAAATTTAGGAAAATTTAAATGTCCTCAGCTGAAGAATCCAGAGGAACTGGAATAATTTTAAAGAGCATTAGGAGTTTAGGCAAGGAACATTACTAGACAACCCCTTCACTTTTCCAGTCTTTCCATGGTGAATTCACATGTTAAATACTTAGTTGTTAAAGAATAAATTATATATGTGTTTCAAATAGTATTTTAAAGTACTTTTGACTGATTAGATGTTTTAGATCTCCAATATAAATAAAATCCGTTTCTTCAGGGATCTTATCTTGCTTTACATCTCAGATTTCAATTATGAGTGGCAAACCATTCAGCATATAAGACAAATCTTTTTCTTTTATAAAATAGATAGTCTTCTAATCCTCATTTTTTGAGGTCTCAGAATATTAAAACATGAGAGCACTGAGCGTGTACTTAATTAGAACGAATATATTTAATTAGCTAATTCTGTCTTGAAAGTATGGAATAACAGAAATGCCAGAAAACATCCAAAGTGTAATTGATTCAGGGTTGGGTTTCTCTGCAGTAACTGCGGTAGCTGAGATACGAATTATGACTCCTCCTTCTTACAACTACCTGGCTTTACAGTGATGTTGTGAAGCATCAGTTCCACTGACAAAATTCCTACAAAGCTCAGTAGGTCCATCATTTCATCCACAAACTCTTTTTGCTGTTTAGTTTGCTTGTTTGCTTGTTTACTTTCACAGGTGTTGGACTCCACTCTTCTTGTTTTTAACTGTACGCATTGCCTCTGAAATCAAGCATTTACTGTTAATATCTTCAAAACTAGGAAATCTTAATTATAGGTCACTTTTTGAAAACTGGGTGAGAACCACTATATGTCTTAGGCTTTCACATTCTTCAGAAATCTTATCATAGCAAATGAAAAACATCAGTATAATAATGTAGTGTAAATTTCTCTAAGAAATAAGATGAACAACTGTGCATGTACTGAGTAGGACCCTGCAGAAAATAAAATAAAATAAGATAGAATAAATTTTAATCATTGCCATTGTCCCTTCATGATGTCTATGAATATAGCTGCTAAATGTAACAGCTTTTTTGTACAATACGGCCTTAGAAACACAGCTTATGCATCAAATACAAAGGATAAGAGTAGGCAATTGGGAAAGGGTGGCAGGAGACCCGTGTAGGTGAGCAAGGAGCTCACAGATGAGCTCAAAGGGAAGAAGAAGGTCCACAAAATGTGGGAAAAGGGCCTGTCCTCTTGGGAGCAGTACAGGAGTGTTGTTAGGGCTTGCAAGGATGTGACGAGGTAGGCAAAAGCCCACCTGGAATTGAAGCTGGCAAAGGAGATAAAGGGTAATATTTATGGCCACAAACTGGAGCATGGACACAAACTGGAGCACAGGAAGTTCTGCACCAACATGCATAAGAACTTCTTCATGGTGTGGGTGGTGGAGCACTGGAACAAGCTGCCCAGAGAAGTTGTGGAGTCTCCTTCTCTGGAGATATTCAAGACCCTTCTGGATGCCTACCTGTGTGACCTGCTGTAGGGAGCCTGCTTTGGCAAGGGGTAGGACTTGATGATCTCTGGAGGTCCGTTCCAACCCCTACAATTTTGTGATTCTGTGATACTTGCACAAAGAACATATTCAGATGAATGAGTGTGCCTTGCTTATATAAAGTCCAAGATGAACTAAAGAAAATGGCATGCATGAAGACTTAGCTGTGCAGATGGTTCATCCAAAGTGAATTAGATGGCAAACACAGAATTATCTCTGATGCTGCCAACAAAACTGCCTGCAGAGTTTGCAATGGCCTCAAATTAATAAGATTGCTGGAAGGAAATCTTCTGCAGATTGGCATCAACCTCTTCTGACGCTGATCTGAAAAGCAGAGTAAATTTCACAAGCTTCATCTATAAATGAAAACAAGAGTAAGGGGAGGGCTATCCAAATACGTTGCTAATAAAGGGATATGAGTTTCTGATGCACACAGTTCCAGGGTAATCCAGACCAGAGAAGCAGTGACCAAACATGACTAGTATTTGTTACCTGCTCTGCATGTGAAACAGTTTGATAGTCTCCATCCATTTCTTGTAGTAATCATATTAAAAGAAGCAGGTGTTCTTTCCATTATCTTGCAGCCAAAGAGTTGAATCAACATGCAAACTCTGTTACCTACCTGTTCCTTGGGATAATCTTTCCAATGAAAGAGCTGTAGGTATACAGGTTGAAGCATTTACCTTTTCAGCCAACACTAAGAGGTGATTTCAGTCCATAGAGCTGTCAAACAAATACCAAACTGTGTCATCTCTGCTTCTCTGCTCTTATAATTTGTGACTTTCATTGACTCCTTCTGCCTTCATATCCTACCCCTACCTTGCCTCTATTTTTCTGCTAATTCTTATCCTTTATTATCCACCCTCCATTCAAATCAGGCAGCTGGATACAATTCTTGAGAGTTCTTCTCTGCTAAAACCTCTAGAATGGTGTTCCAATAGCCTTTATTTAAAAGACCAATGCATGTTTTTGGAAGGTAGAGCTAAGCTTTGAATATGTTTTAGATAAGCATTAACTTGTTTATTTTTGCCTGAAAGAATTCTTGCTTTTCCAAATAATGGAGTTCCAGTGTCAATAAGAAGGCTAAAAAAATATTGACACAGTCCTAAATGCAAATCTACCTAGCTTTTGTTAATTTAACACAATTTTTAAATTTACACTCAAATTCATGGGTAAAGCCACTATTTTCATTTAGACAAATGAGAATTGGTTAATAAGTGAATTAGTGGTCCCTCATTTGAAATTTGTTTCACATAAAAGAGTTGCAATCATAAATATTTTAAAAGGATTCTTTTGTCTCCTCTATATATGAATCTAGCAATGAAAACACATTAAATGACAGTTTATAATAACAGGAAATAATCCTCACCTAGAGAACCTGTGTAAGGATTAAGGGATGAATAAATGAAGCAGATGTCATTGTCGGAGTCTACTATAGACCAATCAGGATGAAAACACCTATGAGTTATTCAATAAGGAATGAAGGGATATATCTAGATCATCTGCTCTTGACCTTATAGACAATTCAACTTGCGCATGTTAACTAGGAATATCATGCAGACTATACAAGCAAGTCTAGGAAATACGTAAAGCACTTTGCTGACAACGTCTTGGTACAGGTACTAGCGGAGACGACTAAGAAAGGTAACATCCTAGATTTCTTCCTTGTAAAAAGAGATGGTCTCATGAGTGAAGTGGCAATTGAGAGACATTTTGGCCACAGCAACCATGAAGTAGTCAAGTTTAAAAATTTTGGTGACAGGCGGGAATCTAGCAGCAAAACTTCAACCCTGGATATGGTGAGAGCAGACTTCAGTCTTCTCAGGGAACCAGTTAGCTAAGTCCTCTTGGGAATCTGATTCTGAAGGCATTAGGGTCCATCAGTGTGGATAACTTTTTAAGAGCCTTCTCTTAAAAGCACAGGAAAGGGTAATTCCCAAGCATCAGAAGTCAAGCAAGTAGGGAAGAAGACCAGTTTGGTCAAGTAGAGTTCTTCTTACTGAGCTTAAGTAGAAAAGTGTATGGACACAGGAAGTGAGATCACAAATCATAGGAGGACTACAGAGACGCTGTTCATCATTGCAGGAAGGAAATTTGTGTGGCCAAATCTCAATTAACATTGAAGCTGGCCCGTACTGTGGAGGAAAACAAAACATATGTCAACAGCAAAAGGATCAGAGGTAACATTGATCCATGACTTGGTTGCCTCATAAATAGGGACATTTGGACAAAGCAGAGCTGTTAAACACCTTCTTCGCCTGTCTTTAATAATGATGATGGGCCCTGGGACCCCCAGAACCCAGAGTTAGCGAACTATGACTGCTGAAGTGATAAAATCCCAGCCAAATCCAAGCTTGTGTGGGATTTGTTGCTCCAGCTGGTTGCACATAGGTCTATAGGGCTCACTGGGATTCGTTTCAGGGTACTCGTTTATTTTTCAATGGTCTTAGAAATCTGGGAAGGTCACCGTCACCTGGAAGCTGTCAAATATTGTCCTGATTTTCAAGAAGGGTAAGAAGGAAGAGCCTGGTAATTACAAGCCTGTCGGTCACACTTCAGTATTTGATAAGATGCTTTATTAAGAAGATTATTCTGGGGTGCATCAGGCACAGCACTGCTAGCTGGTTGAGGGAAGGGATTATCCTGCTAATCTCTGCACTGGTTTGGCTTCGCCTCAAGCACTATGTGCAGATTGGGGTGTCACAATCAAAGAAGGACATGAAACTATTAGGAAGAGTTCAAAGGAGGGCTATGAAGATGAAGGGTCTGAAGAGGAAGGAGCAGCTGAGATCACTTGGTTTGTTCAGCCCAGAGAAAAGGAGACAGAGGATAGACCTCATTGTGGCCTACGGATTCCCCACAAGGGGAGCAATGGGGCAGGTGCTGATCTCTTCTTTCTGGTGAACAGTGATAGAACACAAGGGAACAGCACAAAGCTGCATAAGAGGAATTTCAGGTTGGATATTAGGTTCTTAACTGAGAGGGTGGTCAGGTACTGGAACGAGCTCCCCAGGGAAGTGGTCATGGCAGCAAGCCTGCTGGAGTTCGAGAAACATTTGGACAACTCTCTCAGACATAGGGTTCGGATTTTTATATAGTCCTGTGTGAAGTCAGGAGTCCTTGTGGGTCCCTTCCAACTCAGGATATTCTCTGATTCTAGTTAGGAACATGTAGTATTTCAACTATTAAGATATGGTGGAAGATGAGAACTCATCTCTGCCATCTCCTACCTAAGTTTTATCTAGAGCTACAGCAAACCATTCAGGAATTTACATGATAGCTCTTCCTTCTCACCACTCCTTAGTATTACTGAGTGATTCTCTCAGGCAACACAATCGACAAATACCTCTCCGGTTTGCAGCAGCAACTGTAACTACGGCAAAGGAATTGAGATGCTTCTGTTGACATCTGAAATACCTTGTTCCACCTCTATAATGTGCTGGCTCTTAACTAATTTATATGCTACCTGGGATACAGTTCTATCAGTCCTTTCTTCTAATATTCATTTTTTTCCTTACATAATTAAACATCTGCTAAAGCACTAGCCTAGTCATCCCGTTTCAGAATACTTTACCATATAGCAAGAAGAACATTCTGCCAAGAAGTGGAAAATCATGTCAGGTCCACTGTATTTCTGCTATGTTTAAATCAACATATGTCATCTGAAAGGTGCAGATCTGTTTTTTTGTTGATTGTGTTTTTGTTTTCTCTAACTACAGAGGACAAATCAAGTCATTAGCTAGCAGGACAACATTAAGATCAAAGTATAAGAACTGCAAAGACAGAAGTGACGAACTTACTCTTTAAAAAATATATTTTAGAAAACTAAAGGATAGATTCTAACTAAAACATTCAAAATGCAATAGAAATTTGAACTGTCAAATTCAATTCAATTTAAACCATACCATACTGTGGGAGAATTTTTGTACAACAACGGACATGTGTGCAATCCAGCAACTGTGGACAATGTAGAAATCTAAGCAGAGAAGATTGGTATGAATACAATGCTGGGGTGTGTGCAGAAGATAAAGTCCGGATCCGATGTACGTGCCGAAGACAAGGTCAGAAGACAGCCAAAAACAAGAACATCCTGAGAAAAGAACGACTCCCGAATGATAACAGGAACTGTTTTCTCAATAGCATTTCATTTCCCAACAGCTGTCAATAACCAATTAGAATTAGACTGCTAACGTGTGTTTCACTGTCTTTAACCAATCACTAATAGCCGTGTGTCTCTGGTAAGATAGCAAATAGTTATAAAAGAATCTGTGTGAGCTGCAATAAATTGGCATTCACTTGGTCATATTGATCGTATAGTGTTCGTTCGAGCCTTCGCGTTGCAACACCATACTATGTCATCTTATGACTGCTATGCAGTAGCAAGAAACTCAGAAGTCTGAAAGACGTAATAAAGTGGTGCAAAGAAGTAGACTGCCAGATCAAAATTTGTCTAAAGTTTGGAATTGCTTACCCTTCGCAGATACACATATTCATTAACTAAGATTGCACTACATTTGCAGTCAAAAAGCTTTGTGTAGTATGGTTTAGCTCCTTATTACTTTCAGGAAATCAATTCTCAGTAAGACAATTCTATTAACAATATACAACTAAAAAACCTTGAATAACAGTTCTTTTGCATTAGAGTTTATGTCCCCAAACACAAAGTAAATCACTTAAACTTTTGTAAACACTACTTCTTATTTCTAAGAACACAGATTGAAAAACAAAGAAAAACACTATTTCACCACTTGATTTTCTTTGACAGAGATCAGATTCATTAATAGATAGAGAAGAAAAATTTCCACTGTGTTAATTTTACATTTGCAATCAAACATCCTCTACATGGTTAGAACTGTAAGTATAAACAACATTGTTCCAACAAAATTTGAAACAACAAGTTGTTCAATTTCTCCAGCTTCTAAAGGGTTGTACCAAAATGCTCAGGCCCATGCCTGGCACCAACACCCATCCAGGACCCCTCCTGAAATTCTTCTCAGTGTTTTCTGACAGGACAATTATAAAAGCAGTCTTCAGGGCAACAATTCATGAAATTAACATCTGATATTAGCTTTGTGAAGCTCAGTAAGTGTATGGAAAAATACAGATCACATCCTGAACAGGGGACTAGCCCATGAGAAAGACTTATATTAGCTTAGGAACACAAGTGCACTACCTCAGCCTGCGCTTCTGCACAAAGCTAGATGAAAACTTGCCTATAAGAAACTGCTCTGTAACAGTAAATAAGTACTCTTGCTTTCTGTGAATGACCTTGTTTATCCTGATAAGCGATTCTGTATTTGTCGCCCACTGTTATATTATCTATGGCCATGGTACTAAGGGGCACCGGCTCACCGGCACCTTGATTAGAAAACCCCTCGCTGGCCCACCAGCACCAGCACGCATGTCAGCATAGACTACCAGACACTCGGTGTCATGAGTACCCCTTTATTAAACTGAGAAATCTAAGCTTGCCTCTGAATGCTTTCCTCAGAATTGGTAAACCTTATGTAGAGGCACTGTCGCTTTTGTGTAAGAGTATGATAAAACACATATACTTTAATGGATTTCATACATTAACAACTCACAGGGGTAGAATACTTTAAAACATCATCATTACATCTGAAAGTAACATCAGGATTTCTTCCTTCTTTCTCCTCTTCCATTCTGATTTTCCCCCATTTTCTTTTCCACATTTCTCGTTATTTTGCTTTTTTCTATTGTCTTCCCCACTCTGAGTTCTCCTCCCTGCCTTGTCACTAACCTCTGTTCCGCTCCTTTCCTACTTGTGCATCTTCCTTCTGGGTTCCCTGAAAGAATCCATGCAAGAGGCTCTTACCTCTTCAGTTTTGTCTTTATCCTGAACTTCTTCTCCTTCCTCAGGTGCAGCTTCTTGTTCTGCAGCAGCCTTCCCAAAAGAGTTTCTTAGTCCACAGCTTCTCCCTCTCCTGGAACCTTAGCTTTCTTAGTATCTTGGACTTCCCATTTACCATTATATTTGGCAATGTCATCATCTCTATCCTTCACAACCCATATCATACTTCTAGGCAGAAAGAATCTCAAGAGCTAGCAGGTTCGCATACAATAGCTATCTCATCTCCATGATTGCATGCCCCTCTATCTCATAGCCTTGCTCTTTGTTTCCCCACATGCAGTTCTTCAATCTGCCAACTGCATCAAAAAATTCAAGCTCACGAGACTATGCCAATCGTTACATCCACAGCTGAGATCTGCTTCACATCCTTTTAATTCTTCTTCTTTTTAAGCAGCCTTCTCATACCAATCCAGTGCAGTTTGCCTGCACATTTAGTAATGAAAACCAAATGTTTTTAAGATAATGTCTTTAGAAAACCAGTGCAAGGAAAGGTATACATGCTCAGAATTTTTTGTGTTAAGCATTTGTAGGGAAACTGCTGATCATGGCCTGAACTGATGATTGAGCACGTGGAGAAGGGGTCCATCTAGCCCCAGCCTAGAAGGGCTGGACTGGGAGTAGTAGTCAACTGAAGCTCATGTAAGGATAAGCCAGATAAGGTTAGAGGAGTTATGGTAGAAGGTGCAGTTGTAGAAATTAAAGTAGTGCAAGAAGGAAGGAGTTGAAGAAAGTAGCAGTTTTACAACGAAGCAGTGCAAGAAGGTGTGAAGCAAAGCTCCTTGTTCTGGATATAGTAATGACATAGTGATGTGAGTTTGGACTTCGCATTGTAGCAGTAGTTGGTTGAAATGTTGCTAGATTGGTGACTTAGATATATCTGTATGGAATTTAAAATATTGGTCCATATTTTCTACTTTGAATAAACTCATTTTTACTCATGATCACTAAATTCCAAATAAAGGAGTATTTCGAAAGCAATTCAGTTATATGTTACAGACCAGCATGTTTTCTAATGTCACTTGGTGCTCAATACAACAATACTGCAAAAAAAAACTTTAATAAAGGTCACCTGGGAGTATAAAAAAATCATTTTCCTGGTATTTTCATTTCTTTAGAAAAGAAAAAGATAGAAGATATGCTATTGTCATTCAGTTCTATATTGCCCTAAGAGGCATTGGGGTGGAACTTAAGTTTATGTAGTCACAGCTGATCGAAACTACTATGTTATAGTAGCATGTGCTATGAAAATCAGATGGCTGTTACAGAATCCATGAAATAAGGGCATTGGTCACATTTTCAGAAACTATTTCTAATACTTCCATATCTTTAGAATAAAGAGGACTGTTCAAGATACATTAAAATCCAAGACAGAAATGAAGTTACACCACTGATCTCAGCAGCAGAATTATCCTGTATAGCCACAGTATAAGATTTAGGGTGTAGTTTACATTAGATAAAGCTTTAAGAACCCTTCAGACAGTAAAATAGTACTGAGAAATTAGGAGTTGACAGTGAGTTACAGTTCTGTGGATCAGTCTAGAAGAGAGGCAGCTGGAAGACGTTTCATCTCACCTGACATTACCTACAATGCATCCTAAAGAATCAAGATACAAGTACAGAATCTTGCAAAACTAAAATATAACAGGAAAATATACTAAACTTTTCTTAAATGTCATGTTGACTTTTCATACTGATTTTTCATCTGGCTTGCTTTGTTCTTCTCACATGCCATAATTATTTTACAACTGTGAGATGAAAGAATAACAGACTTTTTTTCAGTTGTAGAAGAATAAACGTGGCTTGTAAACAGATTATTTAGAAGAGTAACAGAAGTATTTTTTGTCCTTCATGGGAAATGGAGTAAGAATTGAAATATAAACATAGTTCATGTTACGGTATTCATTCTCTGGGAAAGACAAATCCCAGATGCCTTAATTGTCAGTTAAACATCTCTCTTGTGAATGAAAGAACATGAATAAAATGAGTATTTGAGATTTCTTCAATGAGAGGAAGGGTCCAAAGATGAACAAATGTAGAAAGATGTTGAAACAGTCCTTGCTAAGACACAAATTCTATTAAAATTATTGATCAGCAATAAAGCTCAAGCTACCCCCAAATAGTTATTGTAGAAATTAGGATTTGTTGAACTCACTCTTACCTATAAAATAAGCAAGAAAATTAAGATGCTGATGAAAATAAATCCTGGAAGTTAAACCTATGCAATGAAAATTTTATATTAAAACAAACTAGAACTTAAATTTAAGAACTAGAACTAAGAGTTAAGACATAGACGAGTAATATGACTGAAGAGAAAAATCACAGATAAAAGCAAAATGATGCAAAGGGAATAAGCTACAGACAAACAACCAGAAAGATTTAAATAAGGAAAAGACATTTCTAGCAAACAAAATCTTTTTATGCTCTTATCCTTTGGAAATAGAGCAAGAACAAAAGGAAAGAACAGTTTGAGTAACTTAGCAAAGAAAATCTTGTGGACTTCTTAAGAATACTATCTTCTCAAAGCATAAGTAACTTATTGCAGCTGAACAAAATCAAAATATATATTACTACACAGAACAGAAAACTTAGTTGGATTGATTTCTCTGATTCTCTAAAGAAATGAATATATAAAAGAAAAAATACAAATTTTGTCTTAGCTTTGATTGTAACCCCATAATCTTAGTGTACTGGTCGTTTATCATTTGATCTTTATTATTTAAGGATTTATATTAATCTTATCCTAAATTTCTATTACAACAACAGAGAGTCATGAAACAAATACTCTAAGCCAGTAGCCTAAAAATATGATTAGAATAAAGCTTTCAACTGCCAGGTGATAACATGGTCTTACAGATTGCTTCTGGAGAAAAAAGTGTTTAAACATGAAAAATAACAGTAAGAAAGACATGAATGGATGAAAAATCCCTTTTTGTCTCATGCTTCTTCAGTTTTCATAATAATACAGACCTCTATAATTCCTGTGTTACAAACACAGGAAAAAATGCAGTTAGGGACACAAGGCAAAGCTGGTTTACCTGTTCTGTCACTTGCTTTGCACGTATGCCAAGTATCTGATAATTTCATTCTCAGACAGGGAGTGATGAAAATGACAACAAGGAATGGTTGAAAGGGGAGATGTAGGGCGTAGTTACAATTCACTGTAACTGTTCACATGAATACCTTCTAAAAATGAGAAGGCTGGTAGCCCTTGGCAGAGGTCGAACCTGTTTTTCCTAGTTTTCTACTTCATGTGTTTTAAGACAATCACTTCTAAAAATATGGCTGAGTTGAAGCTAATAAGGAGAAGTTATCATTTAATGTAATGATAATGTAATAATCTCAAGAAGATTTTCTGCTTTTAGAGTAGAGGAAGAAAACTAGAAGCATAGAATAGGAAGTAGAAACAACCGGAAAATCAAACGTGTCTTTGGAAAAGCCTACCTCTTTCTTATTTTGGGGAACAAATGTAAGTTTCAAAGACAGAGTGTGGACAGAATCATATGAAATTTATATTTTGAAGTAAAATAGGTTAATATTATTTCTTTTTCAATAACAAAATATTGAATCATAATATATATTATAGTAAATCTACCCTTAAAAAAATAGTTACCTTTAATATAATATGAATTGCCAATAATTCTTAGTTTAAATTAAATAATATCAAGTGTATAAAATATGAAAATAATGTATAACAAAAAAAGACTCAAAAACAAAGTTTTACCTTATTGAAATAAAGCATTTTTATTGTCAATTATGAAAGTAATACTGCATTATCCTTCGATAAATTAATTTTTCACTTAACATTTTGTTCATAATCATAGTCAAATTATTTAGTTATAGATACAGTATAGTACAATTATGCCTAAGACTAAAACATAGTGTTGATATTAACGTGTAGCCTATTGTGAATCCCCTTAACAAATATGAGCTGTCTGGAATCTCATTGTCTTTCCTTGTGTTTAATTTTTACTCCACCATTAAAGATAAGTGTAAGAGATAAAGTGCAATATATGACTAGGGGATAGCATAATGCTATAGTTTCCACTGTTGCTAGTAGCCCTTGGCAGAGGTCAAACTTCTATTTTTTTCCTAGCTTTCTACTTCATGTGCTTTAAGATAATCACTTCTTATCTATCCCACTGAACAACAAATAAGAAGGGAGTGCGTAGCTCTTACAGTGTAAGTCCAACACTTCTACTTCAAATGCATATATAAAAGGTGACCAACCCCAGTTTTGCTAGCTCTGACTATATTTTCATTAATAGATACCTATCAATAACTCTCTTGAAATAAAAAAAGTGAAGTTAGTTGGATAAATCCCTCCAAGTAGTTATGGCATTTAAAATGACATAAAAATAACCTAAAGATAATACATGGCAGAAGGTAGGGGATTCTTCTTGTTCTGAGTTTGGTTTTGTTTCTTTAGAAGACGTGAAACAGAGCACCTAACCATCTATGGTCATTAAGAACAGAATGGCACATTCTGCAAATGTAGTGCTGTAACTATACAATTATATTCTACCTACATATGACGTACAGTTCTGTTTAGACAAGTTTGTTCATTTAATTACCTTTTTCTTTGACTGCTAAGTACTGATCATGTGCAAGGCTTAAGGTCTTTGCTTTTCCCTGTTTGATGAAGCCCCATATTTTGTATAAAATTTTCTCCTTTCATTAAAACTAGAACAATATTTTATAAGCTACTTTTTTCCAAAGTCAATTCTTAAAGGTATTTTTAAGGAAGAACTGGCTTACTCAGCACCTTTCAGTATTCTTTCATTGTTCAGGGTTAAAATTTGGCCCTCAGTTTAATATCAAAAATGATCATGGCAAGTAAAAAATGGGCACATCTAAATCATGAATGACATTTCCACATCACATCACCATGCCTCAGATTGTCACAACCACGTCTCAGAGATAACTTAATAATATAGAAGACGGTGCCAAAACTGAAGCACTGACCTAAAATCATCTGTCTAAAGTGTGTTCTAAGTGCTCATAAATTGCTCTGAATGTTATTCTGATTTTTCAAAATGAACATATAAAGTAATTTCTAGGATGTGCCAGCCTGAAACTACACCCCAATGGCTTTAAAGTAAAATTCCTTACAAACCTCAAAATCAACTCCAGCTCAGCCTATAAATGAATGCAATTTATCTCTCCTCTTTGCTTTCCTTTGTGAGTTGAAACATGAATCATGAGTACTCGTTGTATTATATTTGGAAAGGAAAAGCTGCTGCTAGATTGACAGAATAATTATGTAAATAGTTGGCAGCTTTAAAGCAAGAGTAATAGATGGAAGTACTTCATGGGACTATAATGTTACAGTTTTAAATGTTAAACTCCCCAGACTTCTGTAGTATTACAAACGCAACAAGGTATTTTAGAAATAAACTTCTAATATTGGGAAAAAGTCTCTGCTAGCTTCCTAAAATCAAAACAGTACTAAATTTATGTGGCTCCAATTTTAAGACTATCAGTGTACTCAATTCCATCGATTTCAAAGGAACAGTAACAGTTTGCTGTGGCAAATCTGATTTTGCCTTACTCTGTTCATGACATGCAATCTAAATTCTAGAACAAAGAATTGTATTGAATATATTTTTATTGAAATGATCTTTAAGCTCTATCCATCTTAGTTTCTTCACTGTTCCAGTGTGGCAAATAATCTTTTTGTTGGAGAGGGATTTTCCCAGGCTTTTCTTTTTCTTCCCCTTTTCTTGTATGATCAAGCAGTCACTATTCCGTAGTTTTCTTCTTTTAGTGAAAAACTGCTGTGCATACTACTAGTGGTTTAGAGCAAATCAGTAAAGAGGCAAGAAAAGCACATATAGAAGCTTCTAGGCTACTTTCTCCTGCTTCCTGTCCTGGAAAGAGGTAGGAGAAAATAACGAATGAAGCCATACCCATTCCAGGCTTCAGATCACTTGGTTAGGAAGATGGTCAATAATATGATCAAAATTATTGTAGTGATTTTATCAAAACATAATCTTATTTTTCATTAACTGAGTAAAATGCAACAAAAGATGGGAAAGTGTCAGTTCAGATATGGGAATGTAAACTCACATTGTCTTATGATTAAGACGTCTCAAAACTAAAAAGGCAAGCCCTACTGAAATAGAGAATTGAAGAAATGTTGAAGATAACTATTTCCAACGCCTGGAGCACATGTCTAGAGATTATTTATGTTACACAGTCTGTTTTGTCAGTTTGCATGACATAGAATTTCTGCCAAGGTTCCAACGTCTACATTTGAAGCATTTCAGATTTGCTATGTCCCAGCCTAAAGGACTGACAATCCATCAGTACTTGAAGTAGATGCACTCCTGGCAGACAACTTCCAGATCTATTCCATTAAAAAAAGAAAAAGAAAAAAGAAAAAAAAAAGAAAAGAAAAAGAAAAAAAAAGTACTCACACTCCAAGACTGTTTCTTGACGAGAGCTGAAGTAAGTTAGGACACTTGGGAGATCCACTTTGAAAAAAGAACCCCTGATCTGAAGAAAAACACCAGTAAAGACGCACTTAAAGTCAACTGACTTGAGCAATACCAAAAGAGAATTAGTGAGTAGTTATTTTATGCGTGTACATGTTTGTGTGTCTTAGAATCAGAATCATCAAGGCCGAAAAAGACCTCCAAGATCATCTAGTCCAACCATCCACCTACTGCCAAGACTACCCACTAAACCATGTCCCTCAGCTGCACATCAAGACATTCCTTGAACACCTCCAGCAATGGTGACTCCACAAGCTCGCTGGGCAGCCTGTTCCAGTACTTGCTCACTCTCTCAGAGAAGAAGTTTTTCCTAATATCTAACCTGAACCTTCCCTGGCACAACTTGAGGCCAATTCCCTGTAGTCCTATCGCTGTTACCTGGGAGAAGAAGCCGACCTCCACCTCACCACAGTCTCCTTACAAGTTGTTATAGACTGCAGTAAGGTCTCTCCTGAGCC
>WBMW01004817.1:27545-47798 GCA_013396635.1 Penelope pileata | reverse complement strand
GCTGAAACCAGAACAGTAAGTAAATAAATAAAACTCCGTACTTTCTTACTAGAGCTATTTAAAATAATGCAGACAACCGTTATCAGGCTTTAGCATGGCTAGGAAATAATTTTCAAGTATTTTTTCTTTTATCTGATGATCTACTTACTACTGCGTAGATTTGAGAATTGAATTTCATCATTGCTCAAGCATTTAGTGTTCTTTTCATTACTGATCACCAAAGGTGTATTTAATTTACACACCTTACTCACCATTGTATTTTAGCATTTCCATTACTAGAAAGGATAAAACTATTCAAAATTCAGGAAGTAATTTAAAATGTTTGGTGTATTTTGATGTGCCATGTTTGTTTTGGCTGATGAGTCCCAAAGAAGTGAAAATAAGTTTATATAGACATAGCTTATTTTAACTCACTGAACAGAGATTTATTTTGCTTTCCTTCATCTTTTCTAAACAAACACATTAACATCTGAATCTGACTTTGAAGGCCAAACAGAAGACCAGAAAATAAGTGTTTCCCTAAAAAATATTGCTATTGTACTATGCTGTTATTATTATCTATGTACAAAATTTGTTTTTTGAGAATCAGGTATAGAAACTCATAGTTTCCCCAGAGATCCGAATGATAAGGAAATAAGACTTTAAAATGTACTCCGAGCTGAGAAGATACTCTATCCTTCTTTCATCTATCATGCTATCTAACTGCATTCAGTTCCTTTGGTCTTCATTTCTATTATATTAATATCTCTCAAAAGGAATCTAAGCTACCCACTCTACTTTTAATCTATTCCTAATGGAATGAAAAAGAGGAATAAAATATACAATGCAAAGTGCTTGGAAATCATATTTTGGAACACAGACTTTCCTAGAACATTTTAAGATGTAAGCTCCCATCCGTATCTAAGTAATTCAGTTTTGCTTCATAAGCAGTATAGTCATACACTGGCTTTTATGTTTTTCAAATATCCTGATGTATCCACAAAGAAAAAACATTTGCAGGTGATCTTATGTGCTGTGTTCTAGTTCTGGTTTGGGTGTGGAACCTGTGAAATCCACAGATGCTAGCAGTTGCACTTCAGCAAAAGCATTTCCTATTTATTTCCACTTTTGTGAATAATATCCATTCTTGACTTGCTATATTAAGTCTGGTCAGCTTCTAACCCTAAGGTTGTCTTTCCATTCCATCTGATATTTAGAAATACTTACTGATGTGCTTATCATGCAGTCTATAAAATGTTTATCTCCTTTCCTCTTAGAAATCTAATTGCACAGATGTGCTAAGCTGGCTGCACTGCAAGACATTAAGAGTAGTCTCTGGTTCAAGGACAAATGGTGTGCAGTAAGCAAGAAGTACGTTTGTAATCAGTGTAACTGTAACCCTAACCACAAGACCAATAATTAAATCAATGTGGTCCAATCACTATTTCAATCAGATTCAAATTTTATAGCCCTTTGTATAATACTGCAGCAGTCTTACTTCTTTTGAGCATCTAAACTATAACATATAAACAGTCCTATAGTTACTGTTCATAGGAGCAAAGTCTATTGTTAAATGTTTGCATTGCAGAGCAGGATTGTGTACAACTAGGTCTGTGAGGCTGTAAGGCAGCACTGTTTACCAAGGTGTTTGTTCAGGTGAGGCAGCAACAAGAAAAGAAGCACTTCTTCAGTGATACATAACCTAGAATTTACCTGTGCAGCAGGATGAATACTTTAGCTGCACAGTATTCAAAGATTTCTACTTCAACATGCACAACGTGTTCCTGTACATACGCATGCTCACTAATGATGGTCCCTTCCCCTCCAGCATCATGTGAAACCTTGGGAGCTGAGTGCTCCCTTCTGCTACTTGATGTGCCAGGTCTCAGCTGGGGGCCCAGCCCCTACGCATAACAACTCCACCATGGGCTCAACCTGCTGCAGCGCATACTACTACATCTGTGTTCCTGCCTCACACAGAGGGGATATTGTTTGAGCTTTAGTTTGAAAAAGTAGCTTAAACTGTATCCAGAATTATAATAACTGAGTTATTGTGCAAAGAAAAGTTCTTGTTTTACCATTGAACAATCTCCTTATATTTGCATGGAATCCAAGAATTTCTTCATTATGATGGAGACTATAGTCTTAATAGTGACTTACAATAGTATTTTTTTCCTAAATCTCTCCTGCTGTTTCTGATATGTATACTTCACTTGTGACATGTACAAATTACCATCTCAGCATTATCACCTGACCTTTTGGGAGCTATTTGCATTTTGATATATTGAAATCCAACACACTTCTGAGGGGAGGAAAAAAAAAAAGGTAAATGGAAACTCATGGGGGGAAAAAGAAATCTGTGACACTAGCATATTTTTCCTTCCTGAACTTTTAGCACAGGCAACACAAGCTTATTATCTTTTATGTTAAAAATGATATTAAGGAAATCTTTATTTCCCTCTTAGTGTAATTACTTTTCTTACAACCACCATGAAAGTATTAAGCCTATTAATATTAATGCTGATGGCTGAAAAAACGATGATTCAAGACACCACGCAGTGAGTGCCATACAGCTTTAACTTTTCCATAATGTTTCATTTATCAACTGTACCTTGAGGACTTTTTCCGTGCTGAACTGAATTTTTATATTGAAAAGGATTAATTGCTTTTCCTACTGGTCAGAACCATAAAATTTCTGAAGAAAGTGCTTATTAATAGAAGATAAAGTATTTTCTCAGTAATAGCACTTTTTGCTTGGTAATAACGTTATTTCCTGTTAACAAGACACATACAGCTTTTTAAGTAAAAAACTTTTTAAATTAGATCAAATGTGTCAATTTGGAAGTGTTTTAAATTTTTTTTAGGTTTTTGATTTTTCTTTTGTAGAGTCTGTACATCCCAAGTTACAGGAAAATTTCAATGCATTTTCATAGATATTTTATTTGGAAAATATCTTAAAATAATTTGGAGGGGAAAAAAATAAGATCTCTTAAGATCAGAAGACTATGTTGTAAAAAAAAATATTTTTGTTTTCGTTTTATTAGTTAAAGAAAAAAATTCTTTAAAAAGCGACATTCAGAAAAGAAAATACACTTTCTCCAAAGCATTTTTTAGCCTAATGATAAGAGGAAAGACATTCCATTAAGGATGAATAAAACTTTTCTTTTTTCCAAATAAAAGGTAAAATGGAAACTTCATGGAAAATAATCAAGGTGGAAATAACTTCTAATTTTACAACTCCTATATTTTTAGGCCAAATGGACTTTAAACCCAAACAATAACTATATCTGTGATATCACAGACAGATGCCTCCTTAATTACTACTGTAACAGAAGAAACCAGTTGTTGGGACTGTCAAATTATAAAATCTAATTGTTAGGTTGGGTATTCTTAATTATAAGTCAGTGTTTAAGTCTTTGTAGTGCACAAAAACAATTTCACTACTGAAATAAAAAGAAATCTCCCATGTATTCAAAATGTCTTTAAATTATGTAAGAAGTAAGAATAAAGGCAGCTCATGGGGGGGAAAAGAAAATACTGAAGATCTGGAAGGTGTAGGTAGAGCTTATGCTCTTATTAAACTTATTGTTTCATTTATTCTTCTTGGCAATAAATATAAATTTATAGATAAATATCTATAAAATACACACAAATTTTCTTGGAGATACATCTGCAATAGTCAGAATAAAGATTGTAGCTGTGCAACCATTGTACAGTTAGGACACTGTCTTGTGCAAGCGCACGAAGGATCCAAAACTGTATTTGAGAAATAGATAATGGTGTCTAGTGTTGGTTTTAAAATTAACAAAAAATTAAATTGTTTTCCGTTGCCCAAACTTTGCATTTTCATACAGGCACACAGTGTTTATCTTCTGTAGTAACTCAGAAATATATCCCTCTGAGACCACCTTTAGACATAGCTAAACAAAGAGTTGTTGTGGGTGTTAGGAACCTGAAAGTTACGTACACAACCTCACTTGTCCCTCTGCCAAAGACTTGAAAAGCTGGGCTGCTGATGTCAACATGAGGTGTAGGCCAAGAACTAATGCAGACATGAGGGGCACCAGTCACATAGAGCAGTCAAAGTAATGCTGCTGCTTCACGGTCTCCATTTTCCAAATCAGAGTAGCAGACTCTTTCTTGACATTTCTGTAAGTGGTATGGTAGCTCCTAGCAGAAGGCATCTGTCCTTAAAATAGTGATGAATTAAATGAAGATGTTTTTACTAATCTTTTGGATTTTTAGATTTTTGGATTTTAGAGCTTGAAATTAGGTTATATTTTAAGGCTTTTCCTTGCAGTTTTGAAAGCTAAAGAGGTGTGTATGTATTTATATGCTTAAGAATATATACATTTGCTCAGAAAATTGCTTTTTTTTTTTTTTGAAACTGTTACTTTAAGTAAACAGGTAGCACTACAGAATTCACAATGAAATTATGAGCATTGACAATAATGAGCAACAGCTTAGAAAAGACTGAGATACTTCAGCGTTTTCAGGCATCATAACGAGATATTTCATAAATAAAAAATTGCTGCCAGGTACTGTAGACACAAGATGACTTTCGCTAGTCATTTGCTACAGGTCTTTAAAGATTCACCCTAATACAGAGGTGTAGCACACTGATCTAATAGAGATGTCCTAAAAGGTAATAGACTCTTTATAGGTAGACTGTACCTATTAATTTATATTGAAGGCATTTTCTGTCCTCACACTGAATAGAAAGTAACTGGGACAAAGGAGAAGAAAAGCCTTTGATAGCTACTGGCTGCCTTTGTGCCAGAATTATCTCATGCTCTGTAAATCCTCTCTCTAAATCAAATCATCAAGCAATTTCCTGGTTTCTGCTTACACTTTGAACAGCTTCTAAAGGCACTAAATCCTCTCAGAATGAAAGCACATACACAAAGAGTAGCAGTGTTCCTGTGCATTCAGGGCATTTCAGAAACAGTCATATACTTGTGCATCAATTAACACCACTTCAATTTAAAGGTGATTTCCTTAGTTTTCCCATTTTATAGTATGTATGTTATTTCTCATTCAGCCAAATATTTATATGTGTATATAGTCCAAGTTATTACTCTGAACAGAGATAAAGATTTGAAACAGGAAGCCCCTATAGATAAGAAGCAGCTGTGCTCATCCAGTGGCCATCAAGATTTTTTTTTCCTCCATCAAATCTATGGTGGAGGACTGGGGAGAAGCTTGAGAGGGAGAAGATTGGAAAGGAGCCTGAGAGAGAGAAGATCAGAAAGCAGGTGAAGAAGCAGCAGCAGCACAAGGAAGGAGCTGAGACCGTAGCTCCAGATGAAACAAATGGTGTAGTTGTAAGAGTTTTAGGACCTTTTCCGTTATACTTGGTGTAGTCAGCAGGATTAGATACTGTGTGTGAGGAAACCAAGAGAGAAGATAAAAGGTAGAAGGATGTGTGATTGCAGAAATGAAGTGGTTACTGTATGTGACCTTGTTAGTCCATGGGACTCTTGTTGCCCAGAAGTACAATATGGACAATGAAGACTGTATAGTTGATGAAATTGCTAAATATGATGGTACATGGGAGGTCTATGAAATTAAACTCTCAGGTAAAGCACTTAAAGTATATAGATGGGAACCTGAAGACTTACTTTACTGATAAAATGTACCTTTATGAGGTATTTTGGCCCCGACCAGTGCCATTTTGGGGCCTGTTAGGAAGATTTGGGAATTTGGTGTCAAGAATAGAAGAATGGAGGCCAGTGATGAAGCAGGAAGGAGAGTTTAGAGAAAGGAAGAAGGAAAAAGAGCGGTGGCCACCAATGAGGCAGTAAAAGAATTTAGAAAAGAGAAAAAGCCAGAGAAAGAGGGAAAAATCAAGGAATATGGAAAAAAAAAATGGAGGAAAAGAGAATGGAAAAGGAGAAGAAAAAAAGAGAATAATCTTGAGTTTAATTTTCTTTTTCTTTTGAAATTTAAGAAAGATAGACAAGTTGGTTTTGGATGTAATGATGCCTGCTGTGAGTTGTTAATATGTGAAATGTGTTGTATTTTATATGCCTCATGAATCTAAGTAAGATGAAGTTAATGTATTGATCCCCTGAAAGCTAATATAATTTCTGTCTAGAAAATGTTAAAGAAAATTTGATGTATGGCCTAATGGGGACCTAGTGAGGTAAACAAAATAGTGAGAAATTGTGAAAAGTGAATAATTGCCTTATTAAAGGTATATTTCCTCTCTTTTCATTTAGTCTCAATGAAACAAGCACCCTCCCCTCACACGTTTCTAAAATTTATTATTATTGTGTAAATTTCAAATCTCATTAGTTACCTTTTAAATACTTCAAAATATTAATGTCTTTTATACTTGTTGACTCGTTTGTTACTGATTTTAATGGCTAAAATGACAGAATACTTGTGAATACTATTATCCATCTCTTGATGAAGAAACTAAAAACAAATTTGATAAGAAACAGACTTAGTGATTTTTCTTTTTCCTAGAGAAATATATTATCTAATAACATCTCAAACTAGTTCTAATGGGAAAGATTTTACTGGGATCAACTCAGTAAAACCAAAAATATATACAAGAGAGAAATACATTATTCATAATAATCTCTCTCTTTCCATTTTTGCTTGCTGTGGAATCATGTACGTTTATACAGTATGCATGTAAAGGAAAAAATATTGAAGATAATAAACTCACCTGTAAGAGGTCTGAATATAAAATTTCTCTAAATATAAATTATTGGATTTTAATAGGCTGCATTCAGAAGGATATATCAGAGACAAGCAACGTGAATTCAGAAATATGCTAATTAAAGTATGCTGTAAAAACGTTTATGAAAAATATTGAAATAAATGGTAACCTTCAAGAATTGAATCATAAAAACAAAAATTCCCAAATTCTCATACTGTCTGGGGTCTTAAAATGGTTTCTAGACTGTAGAAGAGCTGTCTACGCAGGCATCAAAGGGACTAGGCCACCTAGCAGATAGTCACTTCCAGCAGAAGTTTGGAATATTAATATCTTCTTTGCCTTTGTTTTGTGCCAGAATGACAAAAAAATATAGTCAGCTGCTCTATCAACAGACAAGATGACATTTTCATTTCAGATTTTCATTTTTCCGTTTTGTAACTGGAGCTCAAGCAACTTAGATTGATATAACTTCTGTTCTTGTCCTAGTCGTATCACTAGTATGTTTATCTAAAACAGTTAATAAACATAATTACTGAAAAGTATTTTTTTTAATATCTTCTCAAATGATTGTCCATAATTTGTAGGCTGCTAGGGAAAACAAACAGGCAAACAAACTAAAAAACTACCAACCATAAGAGCTTTATATGTGCTATTTTGTTGAGGACAGTCAGTAAGGCAGATTGCTCCAAGAGGCCAAGAGGTTGTGCTGTCTCTGTCTGTGTAGGGTTTCAGGCCTCAAATGGACCAAGGGAGCAGCTTCATCTGACCCAAGCTGACCCTGCTTCTAGCAGAGAGGTGGATAAGGTTCTGCAGAATACTTGCAGATACACAGTCTCTCCGTGTCATGTCAGCAAAGAGAATAAAGAACAGCTTGTACAAAATTTAATGACGTGTCCCTTCTGGTCACACTAGGGTAATAAAGTGAGAATGGTGGTTCTTTTGGAAAGTTGGTTTGTTGCCATCTGCTCTGGTATCTGGAATTGATTGCTGTATCTGGAATTGATTGCTTATGCTCTACTGTTCATGTATTCTGAGGAGAATATTTGTGTGCCTGGATTTACCCCTACCAGATGCTACAGAGAGATTAACCTGCAATTATGGAATAACATGAGAAAGAATTCCAAGAGAAAATAAGAATACATTTTCCTTGCCCTCTAAACATCTATTTTAAAAGTATGTCCAGAAAGAAAATTTTCCTTGAATCTGGGAAGAATCTCAGGGCAACTGTCAGTTCTTTTAATTTCAAGTTTTCAGATAATGAACTACAATGCATTATGAGTTAATGCATTAGTTCATTTAGGTTGTAACTCTATGACAGAGCTAGTGGCACTTAAGGGAAAGGAGCATCTGGGTCATTGAATCCTGGGTTTGGGCTAGCGTTCAAACGTACATATCCATATATGCATATCCACAGTTGGAAGGCCTTTCCTCTTCTTACCCAGTTGCTAAATGTTGTCTGACATTTGACTGAAGGAAATCACTCTGTATAGAGTATGTGTCATGAATCTATTCCCATGGCTGCCTTGAGCCCCAGCACACGCATACAATTAGGTACCACAAACTGCACAGCTGGATTTCTTCCATCTGCATTCCTCTGCTATGTGTCAGAAAGCAGAATTTCTTAACTAGGGTGCCCTATAGCAGTGATGACTTCTCTAGCTTTTGCTGTAGAAGATAGTGATGCCCAACAGAGGTCTCCCAAGCCTTATAAAAGGGTACTGTCTTTTCACAGACACTACATGTTCTTTAGCCTTTAGTAAAGTATATAGACATTTTACTATCAAAATTTCTGTTAATATATGTTTTAAATGACATTTTAGAAATAGTTTATAGCTATTTTCTTTTTAGCATTCTGTAAGAATCACTGTAATATCAGAAGAAGTGATTGTACCAGACCTAATTTGTAGCATCTGTGTCACACATATTAGATGTAAGACTGGGATCATTTGACCTCTGGTAGTCACTTTCTGTGGATAGATGTTTTTGATGGATGTCAATTTGGCACAGTTTCTTTCTGCTGAGGGAAAGCGTACCTCATATGTTAATCTAAGATCATACCATGTAAGGTAAGAGATAGGGCTTTTGAAGATATCAGTCACTCCATGCCATACTGCTAAATTTTAATTGCACTACAGATACTGTAAGAGATGATATGCCAAGCTGTAGTGAGAGCAGTATATCTGCAGATGTGCTTCGTTAAAACTTTAACATATGGTTGGCAAAAACATTATTTCATGTCTTTCTAGACCATTTTTTTTTTCAAAGGACTTAATACTGTCGGGTTTCTTTTCTGCACTGTGGTAGCATTGACCATCTCCACATAATGTTGTAAGCCATCCTCGGGGTGGATACAAGTATTTATTGACGTTTTTATAAATAGTATTGATCGGTCATTTTCATAGTATGCAACGTTCACACATTTTCTCTGAGGCAGCCTCAGACAACATTGTTGATCTTTAGAAGCTTTGCAAGGAGTCCTTTATTATTATATTACACAGTTTATTTTCTAAGAAATATGTAACATCAGAAAGGCTCCTAGTCCTTGGCTTGCTTTCACATATGTGCAGAGTCCTTTTCTAAATTAGAGCCTAGCTTGTCTTATTGAAATAAGTCCTTGTACAAACTAATTGTAAAGTAATTCTCATTATTCCACCGGAAAGAAAGGTAGAAGAATCTTATTTGATCTCTGAGAAATACTGATTAACTAAAAGAGAAATATTTTTATTTCAGGGGAAATATACCAAGCTGCAAATTCTAGTGGGTTAGTGAGAAGTTTGAAAAAAGCTTTGGCACAATCCTATTTTTTTTTCTTGGCGATATGCACACTCGCTTTACCTATGGGTATAGTCTGACAACACATTATACAAAAGCCAAATTATATTGAGTTTCACTTTAAACTGTAAGAAAAAGTCCATAATATTTAAAAAATTTCTCCTCACTGATGAGCATGCATTCTCTTTCCCAAAATATTCATGTTTTCTGTTCTTGTCCTCTTTTTTGATCTTGTAGTTAAAAATCTGTCCTTAGACTGCTTAATCTAGTAGATATATATCTTTTGTCATTCATGCTGTTCAGTCATGAGCTGAAAATATAGAAGTGTACGTGAAACTCTTATTTGTTAATTTTTTTTTAAGAAATGTAGAAATCCAAGTGTATACGTCTGGACAATCATCACAGCGTGCAGCAGAGATATGTTTAAGTGCATCGGAGGCTAAGAATTATATTCTGACAAGATGCTAAAAGCCAGTATGGGTATTAGTGTTGTGTGAAGCTGGATGTTTTGTATTTCTGCATGACTGAAGGAATATTTTTTTTCTACATATGCAATTGAAAGAGGAAGACTGATCTATTGGCACAGGAAAGATGGGCACTCTGGGTAAAATTCATCTCACCTAACTTTTGTTGCCTGAAAAATGAGCATCTAGTCAAAGCTATTTGTCTAGGCCTCTTCCCCTCCACCTTTTAGTCAATGGAGAGAAATAGATACTGCCAGAAGCAATTCATCTCTACTATCTCAGGCACACAACCAATAGGGGTTGAATTACCTTCTGGGAGCTGCCTATTCCTCTTGAGTAATTGTGTATATGTGGACAGTGTATAACGTGTACATTGCTTGCTCTGAGTAGCCATTTAACATTTAGGTAGCTAGCTGACCTGAAACATACTTTCTGTGTACATTTGTAGCTCAGGTTTCTGTTCGCAAACAAAGAAATTACAGACTTGGAAAAGCCATTCCATATGCCGCAAATAAATATGCTTAAGGTATCATTACAAAAAAAGTGGTGTTCGCATGGTCTGCACTTGCAGTCTTCCATCTGCTGCTCTACCAATGAGTTATTGGCTTCAAAGAATCAGCAATCTGAAGTCAGGCAAGCCAGCAAGCTGAAGGGGCAGAGGAACCACAAAAGCTGTTGGATACCTTTTCTGAGAAAATGGCAATTATCAGTGCTTTACATTCCCATAGATAAGCAAATTATCAATAACTTTTAACTTTCCAGTCAACTTTTAACAAATCATTTAAAAACACTTCAGGGTTGATTTTTAGTGTTTTAGCAGTGACTTCAGAGCTTGCTAGGTCAGTGAATACTAAAGAGGCTGAGAACTGTGTTGTTTAAGATCAGCTACATCAGAACTAGTTAAAGTAACCTAACAAAAAGGGTCTGTGAGGCAGTGTAATATTGTGCTAAGCTGAATGAATTGTGCAGAGCTGGATGAAAGTTAAGTCTCCTTTGCTTATTTGTAAGACTCTTGTTTTGAAATATTGTGTCAGGAAAAAAAGGACTCAGATATGGTACTATAAACATTAAATAAAAAAAGCTAAACTAAGTTTTGACTTGAACATAATGTATCAAGTGAATGCATTAATAAAGACTTAATGTGAAATGCTTCTTAGAATTCTAAAATATTGAAACTGTAATCACATTCTGAGCAACAAGAACTTCCCATAGGTATATTTTCAGAAACATCTGAGTTGTCAACATTTTATCTATATTTTTTAATAATTTAAGTTATTCCTCCAGTGAAATTACAGAAATGTCAGGCTTTGTACTAAACTCCACTTTGAAATCTTCTTTCCAACCGAAGGGGAATACAAATATTGCTTTATTTGCTTTTTTTGTTAAGCAAAGAAGCAGTAGGAATGTCATGGTATTTTTGAAGCTTTTGTGTTGTCATCTGTGAAATGATGAATCTGACTTCTAAAATTACACTAACACAGCTACATTTTTCTGTCAAGTAACAGATCTTCGTGTGTGCCCAGTGTTGCACAGATTCACTTTGTCCTTGACTCAGTCACCATGAGGCAATTTCCTAGAAGGTTAGAGAAAGATAAAAACAGATGTATGAAATGGGAGGGAAGGATATATAAAACCTATTCCAGATTTTCTGCAACTTTCCTTGCAGTCCACACAAAGGCTACTACAGGCAAGTTGTCACCACTAAATGCCAAAATTAGTTATCCTGCTGGCTTCTTTACAATTTTTTTCTTGCTGTATGGGGTGCAGGTGCCCAAGTGCTAGCAGTGGAGGGCTGCAAGGTTCCTCTGTGAGGCAAGGCTGGGGCCACCCAATGCCAGACAAAGCTGGTTCTGACCGGCTCCAATGGTCTGGGGCTTGACTGGGTCCAGTAGCCACCCTGGGGCATTTTTTTTTATTTCAGAAAGGACAAAACAATGCATGGCAGAAAGTAAGATGAGGAAAAAAAAGTGAAAGAAAACACTACAGACATCAAGGTCAGTGAAGGTGGAGGAGGAAGTACTCCTGGTGCTGGAGCAGGGATTCTCTTACAGTCTGTGAAGGGGACCATGGTGCAACAGCTATTTAACTTCAGGCTGTGAAGGGAGCCGTGCCAGAGCAGATATCTACACTGCAGCCCATGGAGGACCCCACATTAGAGCGAGCGGATATTTCCTGAGGAAATGGTGGCTCATGGAGATCCCATTCTGGAGCAGGCCAAGAGTGCTCCAGAGCACTTCTTGAGGAGGAAAGAGTGGCAGAGAGGAACTGCTACGGACCCATTTTCCATCCTTCCTGCATCATTGGGAAGGCAGGGGAGAGGTTGAGACGTTGTAAATGAAGATGTGAATTTGAACCTGGGAAATGGTTTGAGGGGAAATGTTTTTAATATTTTTGCTTTTGTTTCTTACTACCATAATCTATTTTAATTGGCAATAAATTACATTAGTTTCTCCCAAGTTGAGTCTATTTTGCCTGTGACTAGTCGGTGGTCTCCCTGTCTTTATTTTGATTCATGATCTTCATCTTATTTTCTCCCCCAATCCTGTTGAGGTGTTTAGAGAGCAACTACGTCAGCATTTGGCTGCTGGCCAAGGTCAACCCACTGCTTTTTCATCACCTCGTCATGCACTGAAGAGCAGTTTCTGTGCATCTAAGGATCAAGTCAGTTTCAGTAAATAACTGGTTTTGGATTGCTACATTTTGGGTAAATTATACAGTGACAAGTTCCTTAAACTGTCAGTGTTCTTTGTCTTTAATGCAACCAAATATTTAGAACTTCTTTTCCTTCTGTAGAGAGTTTAGAAGTGTCAAATTAATCACTTGTGATATATGTACCTGTAGTCCTGATGAAGAAGTTTAATGTCAGTCAGCAGTGTGCCCTTGTGGAGGAGGACTGCATATTGCATGAACTAGACTAAAGGCAATAAATCAAGGAAAGTAATTGTTCCTCTTTACTCAGCACGAGGCCACAACTGCACTACTGTGTCCAATTCATCTCCTCTGCCCTTTCCTCACATGCCTCCCCTTTTGCTTTTGTACAAGTCATTCCAAAAAACTGGAAAGATTTCTGTTAAGGTTCACAAAGCCTTTTAAGAGTGGGAATGTATGACTTAACGGGGAGATATTGAGGTACTTACAAAGTTTGTTTAACCTAAAGAACAAATGATTACGGTTGGATTTAATTGCTGTGCTCCATTAAATAAAAGTGCTTTATTGACATTAAACTTTTCTCAGAGGTTTATGATGAAACTGCATCACCTGAAGGTAACAATAAGTTTACAACGAGAATTATATTGATCATCAATAAAGAAAAACATCTTCACAGTAAAAATAAATTGTTGAACAAATGTGGAACCAATTGTCCAAATAATCAGTAAAATCTCCATCTTTAAATATTTTAAAGATGTATTGGATAAGGTCTTGAGCAACTGGATCTAAATTTGAGGTTAGCCTTGCTTTAAGTAGACTAGACTCAATAATATTCAAGTATCCAATTCAGCCTAATTCTTTATGTAATTTTATGACTCAACAAGTACATTAACCTTAAAAAGAAACAAACAAAATAAATATTAATATGTAATAATACATTTAACATCTGAACACACCAGTAAATTTGCACATATGTAAACGCATGTGTACACGCACAAGCTCATATGCATGTCTCCCAGTGAAACCTGGGTTAGTTATGATTTATTTCTCTCTAAATATCTAATAAAAAGATTGAAACAGCAAAATTTAGATTGGAATTAGTGGTTCAATACCCTCATTAAAAGCAAGGCCAAAACAGATCTATGAGAACCATACACATAAAGCCTTCTACATAGAGACAGGAATATTCAGTATACATTGACAGGAATACATTATGAGTAATTCTGGTATTCTGTGTATATATTAGAGTGATTTAAAAATTCTATGTCTATATAATAATGATTTAGATAAAATCTATGTATCCATACTTAACTGGGTAGGATTTACTGTTTAGTGAAACAAATAAAGTTTAAGATAAACTTTCAATATTGAGAAATATTATTATAATTTTACTGAGGAATTAGATTATGTGATCAACACCATGAATTAAAGCAAGAGACATTAGTTGACATTAAAAATGCATTTTAGCAGAATCATGATAAATCCTCATGATGTCTGGTTTTGCTTTTGCTTTGGTTTAGAATTATAAATGGAACTTTTTGCAAAATAATGCTGAGTCCACCTTTAAAGGAAAAGGTAGTTCACAACTAAGTGGATCCATTTCTAGGAAAGATTTCTAAATCAGGTAGAAATCTACATTTCACCCATGGTTCTGACATGAAAATAACCATGCCATTATTACTTTGTACTGTATGATATATGATCTTTCACTGATTATTTCTTCATGCTTAACTGCTCTTCTACAGGAACCAGTTTCTGTGAACAAATATAGAATTTTCTAACATAAATTTAGAACATTTCTTCATGACAGCAAATTATTCTCATTCTAGAATATTTATTGTCCTACTGGATTATGATGAGAATGAGTCTTCTACAAACCTATGTATATTTTTCCTTAATATGTGTGCTTGCAACAACTTTGTAAAGATTTAATATTTGAATAAAATGTACTGCATATATGACATAGAAATGAATATTTATGAACATTGCTAATAACCCTGCCAAATTATCATAAATCAGTCCCCCCCCCAAAAAAAAAAAAAAACATGAGAAGAATCTTACATTTATTGAATATTATAGTTTGTCAGTGTACATTTGAACTCCACAGCTTACGACAGATGAGATTTAACAAAGACTTTTCCTTGCCTCTGTAAGTCAAGTAAGTGAAAAACAGCACATTTCTGTAGTTGAACCCATGGGGAACAGTGGAAAAGCAATTTTTCTCTCTCTTAAAATATGCAGCCAGAACTGACCTAATAAGTTGTAAATGGGAGAACAAATGGTACTCTCAAGAGGTGGCCCACTTTCTGAGATTTTTAATAATTTTCTAAAATTAATTGTTCGGTTATTTTGACATTGAGTTATACAATATAGTGAGATGAAATATGCAGAAGTTTCTTTCTGGATAGCATACATTTATTATTGATAAAATTGTTAAAAATATGAATTTCTTATGCCTACATCTCAGACAATTTCATTTGTGAAGTAGTTTGATTCTCTTCTAGTACCTATAGTTATTTTTAATATACACTATGAAGTTCTAAGGTAAGTCTAATTTACTTTTCTAGTTTTCTTCTTTTTGAAATAAGTATATGAAAATGCTGTGATATGAAAACTCATTGGACAGTATGATTGTATGTACTGTATCAACAGCTTTTCATAGGTAACATAAGTAGTTGTAGGACTTAACACATATACATTTATGTAACAAGAAGTAGCTCACAAATTATGAAGAGTATGAACAGAACTGAATATAAAATATAATTTTGTGATTACATGATTTTGTTGAAAGACAAATTTTTAATTTTGTCTGACAGCTACTCGTCATACCAGAAGCATTAATTAGCTTTAGAATAATTGCAATTTTTTAGAATTTCTCCCTCCCAAAAACTAAAACTCAAAAAACAGAATGTTCAAAATTTTCAGTGAAAATGCATTTATTTAGATAAATTTATTAGTGAGAAAGAAATGAAAATCTATACATTTTTATAAGATCAGCATTTTTTTTAGTTAATTATACTGTCCACAGATAGTATGATGCATGTAGGAACTATCTTATGCTCATTTTATCAATCTGATGTGTTTTAAATCGCAGAAAGCAATACCATCTACTTCCTGTTATGTACAACCCAATCTCAGGAAGGAGCTGAGCTCCATCAGTATCTAGATACAGTATCACCAGTGTCCCTGAAAAAGGGAGATTCCTAAAGGAGGTCAAAAGTGGCCTGATTTGGAGATTTAGAGGAGAAATCTAGCTTAAATGTTGAAATCTGTATCTGATCCATTCTCCCTTGATACTCCGTATGAAGTAAAAAAGAAGCAAGTGTTCTTCAAGTGTGATTCATCTCATTCTAAAATTAATGCTTAAGATAGGATAGATGAAGTAAATCCTTCAAGTGTCAATTTGCTCTCCATGGGAAATCAAGAGTGACTGGATTTGCTTACATCTACAATTAAAGTAAAACTTAGCTGAATGACCTTCCCTAATGATTTGTTCCAATTCTTACATGACTACAGTAATGTCTAAACTGTACTTCAATATCTAGAGAGCTTGATTTGGTAGGGATACTCATAATTTTTCTGGACAGTGCTGCATTCAGTCTGAAGTATGACAGAATCATAGAATCATAGAATCATAGAATGGTTCAGGTTGGAAGGGACCTTAGAGATCATCTTGTTCCAACCCCCCTGCCATGGGCAAGGACACCTCCCACTAGACCAGGTTGCTCAAAGCCCCATCCAGCCTGGCTTTGAATACTTCCAGGGAGGGGGCATCAACGACTTCTCTGGGCTACCTGTTCCAGTGTCTCACCACCCTCACAGTGAAGAATTTCTTCCTTATATCTAGTCTAAATCTCCCCTCTTCCAGTTTATAACCATTACCTGTTGTGCTGTCATTACTTATCCTTGTAAAAAGCCCCTCCCCAGCTTTCCTGTAGGCCCCCTTCAGGTACTGGAAGGCTGCTATCAGGTCCCCCCGCAGCCTTCTCTTCTCCAGGCTGAAGAGTCCCAACTCTCTCAGCCTGTCCTCGTAGGGGAGGTGCTCCAGCCCTCTGATCATCCTCGTGGCCCTCCTCTGGACCCGCTCCAACAGCTCCACATCCTTCTTGTGTTGGGGGCCCCAGAACTGGACACAATACTCCAGGTGAGGTCTCACGAGAGCAGAGTAGAGGGGCAGAATCACCTCCCTCGACCTGCTGGCCACGCTTCTCTTGATGCAGCCCAGGATGCGGTTGGCCTTCTGGGCTGCAAGCGCACACTGCCGGCTCATGTTGAGTTTCTCGTCAACACACACCCCCAAGTCCCTCTCCTCAGGGCTACTCTCAAGCCATTCTCCGCCCAGCCTGTATGTGTACTTGGGATTGCTCCGACCCAGGTGCAGGACCTTGCACTTGGCTTTGTTGAATTTCATGAGGTTGGCATGGGCCCACCTCTCAAGCCTGTCCAGGTCCCTCTGGATGGCATCCCTTCCCTCTGGCGTGTCGACTGCACCACACAGCTTGGCATCATCTGCAAACTTGCTGAGGGTGCATTCGATCCCACTGTCCATGTCACCGACAAAGATGTTAAACAGCACTGGTCCCAGTACCGATCCCTGAGGAACACCACTTGTCACTGGTCTCCATTCAGACACTGAGCCATTGACCGCCACTCTCTGAGTGCGGCCATCCAGCCAGTTCCTTATCCAGCGAGTGGTTCGTCCATCAAACCCATATTTATCCAGTTTATCAACCAGGATGCCGTGCGGGACAGTGTCAAACGCATTGCACAAGTCCAGGTAGATGACATCGATTGCTCTCCCTTTATCCACTGTTGCTGTGACTCCATCATAGAAGGCCACTAGGTTTGTCAGGCACGATTTGCCCTTGGTGAAGCCATGTTGGTTGCCACCAATCACCTCATCTCGATTTTCCATGTGCCTTAGTAGAGCCTTCAGGAGGATCTGCTCCATGGTCTTGCCAGGCACAGAGGTGAGACTGACCGGCCTGTAGTTTCCAGGATCATCTTTTTTCCCCTTCTTGAAAATGGGGGTTATGTTCCCCCTTTTCCAGTCAGTGGGAACTTCACCAGACTGCCATGACCTTTCAAATATGATGGATAGTGGCTTGGCAACTTCATCCGCCAGTTCCTTCAGGACCCGTGGATGAATAACAGGTAATTTAGTTGGTAGGCAACAACTTTAGCCATCTTGATCACTTTCACAACTCTTATTAAAGCAAGAACTGAAAGAGCCTGGGAAAGAAAATATGGGTTTTGGATGAGTGGGCAGCCGTTAATTCATTTTCACTGTAAATGGAAATGCATAAGTAGACCAACTGTAGCACACAATCATATATCTCACTTTATAAGATCTGTCTGTCTTTATGACAACAGATAGTAGTAGCAAAATGTCATCAAAAATTGTCTAAAATTTCTGTCCTTACTACCTAGAATAACAACACAGGTTGTATCAGAAAACATAAATAGAATACAAATTAGGTATTACTTATCCACAGTTCAAACAAGTGATATTTCCTTACAAGATTACTTGATTGAAGTTGAGGAAGAAATTCCCCATGTTTCATGATCTTCATCTATTCTTTGATGAGTTTTATGTTATCAAGATAGATCTCTTTGCAAGCAGCAATTGTCTTAAGTAATTTCATTACAGAGGTGTGGATGCAGTGGGGGCTGTGATTAAGATAACATCTAACGATGAGCAATCTGCTTGGATGACAAAATTAACAGCTCACTGTCAGGTCAGCAGTACCAAATGAGTACATTACCAAGTAAAAAGCTTTCAACTCCTGTTTAGCAGAAGCTTCATATTTTACTAAATTCAATATAATAGCACATTGGTATAAGGAAATCTTGTTTGACTGTAATTAACTTTTTGTTGTTGTGGAGGGTCACACAACTCTTGAGAACACTGCATAATATTTCACATTTAATGTAATCATTTAATCTGTATCCAGTGACAGGATATTTCACCCACTGATTCTTCAGGTTGTCCACTTTTATTTTGTCCAGAGTAGACTTGTGTTCCCCTTGAATAGGCATTATAGCCACCTGAAAACTATCCCAACAAAAAAGAATTTAAAAAACTGGGTTTTCAGCTCAGTGAGTTTGGTAATCTCCCCAGGTGTTGAACCTCTTGAATACTGCTATGAGCACAACATCTATGTAGGCAGAAAGGAAACAGGGACACAAACCTGGAGGTAGGGAGATGCTCAAATTAGCAGTAAAACAGTTAGATGTTCCTCTTAAAGCTGTGACTGCAGACAACGCCTATTCTGCTGTTCTTCCTGATATTCTGCAAACAGAAGTTTTGAAAGATGCATAATTTACTTTTGTAAGAGACCAATGGGAGACAACTTAACAACTTGGGCTAGAGGGGGAAGGTGAAGGAGCAGACTGGGTCCTGTGGAGGCAGGGCAGCAAGCTGATCTACCCACTTCCTTTTATGGCTGCTTACTGAGGGGTCTGCATGACTTTGCCAAAAACTCCCAAATCTTCTGGAAACCTGAGTTGTGCAGATGCAGGGGAGTTGCCATCCTGAGGGCGGTCTCTGACCATCTGGACCATATAGAGGTGAGCATTCATGTTTTGCCTTTGTCGACCCACCACTCACGGATGAAGACTATGCTGGATCTGAGGATGTGTTGAAAATCTGTCTCTTTTGCTTTTGTTTTCATTTCTCTCTTACTTTTTTCTTTCCTCTTGATCTCTTTTCATTCATTTTCTTTACTAGCCATTGCCTAAATTTGCGTATAAGCAAGTCCAAGTAGCTGATTAAGAAAAGATGCCTGTGCCAAAGTACCTGTTTATCCGTAATGCTTACTATTGTTGTTAGAATGTTCCACAATTTTGCCTCAAGATAGTGGACCAGTTGTGATTGTTGAACTTAATAAATTGTTTTGTATTATTCCTCTGAGTCATTGTCCAACTCCGTTGCTCCCATGACCCCTGCCAACCACAGGGTGTGCCAGGGTGTGCCTTATTCAGTGGGATATCAAAGATTCACCTTCCTCGCAACACACCGAGTGGGATGAAACAATAGCCCTCGTGACCAGGTCTCCAGTTTCCTTCTGGAGAGGGCCCACGTCTTCCCTAGACTTCCTTTTATCACTGATATACCTGTAGAAATTCTTCTTGTTCCCCTTCATGTCCCTGGCTAGATTTAATTCTGTCTGGGCTTTAGCTTTCCTAACCTGGTCCCTGGCTGCTCAGACAGCCTCTTTGTATTCTTCCTAATTAACCCATCCTTGCTTCCACTCCCTATAGTCTTTCTTTTTGTGCCCCAGTAGATCCAGGAGTTCCTTATTCATCCAGAGGTGCCTCCTGGCATTCNTCCTGGCATTCTTGCCTGCCTTCCTCATTTTTGGAATGCTTTACTCCTGGGCTTGGAGGAGATGGTCCTTGAATACTGACCAGCTTTCTTGGGCCCCTCTTCCCTCCCATGACAGACTGCTAAGCAGCTCCCTGAAGAGATCAAAGTCTGCTCTCTTGAAGTCCAGAGTAGAGAGTTTGCTGCGCACCATCTTTGATGACCTAAGGATCTTTATCATATATTTATAATATGTTTCCTTTTACCTCAAAAATGAAATTTTGAGCACAGCACTACTGACTCTCTGCTAATTGTTTATAAATCCCATAGTTTCCAAGGAAAAAATAGGTAATTCTACAGCACTGGAATGAAATGTTGAACTGTGGATAAGGTAGTTTGAAAAATGAAAAAAA
>WBMW01004817.1:12038-27536 GCA_013396635.1 Penelope pileata | reverse complement strand
GGTAATTAAAAAAAAAAAAAAAAAAAAAAAAAAAAAAAAGGAAAGGAAAAACCCACATGATTTTGAATAATATCAAAGTAAAGAGCTCCAGCAGTGAACATTATCCACAGTGTACAAGTAATGATAGTGGACTTCTAGTACAAAAAGAATTTTCTGATTACGTACTTACAAGTATTACCTTTACTCTAGAAGGTAGAATTCATAGCCAACCTCAGCAATTGGCATATTCTATCTCATGTTTTGTCTTTGTATCCACAAAAGTGTTTTTGTTTTTGTTTTTTAACGTGGACATTTTCCATGTAATACATACGTATCTACATTATGCAAGATAAAGATATTTTAATACCAGAATGCAAATTATTTAGTAGATCATTTAGCATAAACACCAATTTCTTTAGATCAATAAATTGTGATCATTTTCCATCAATCAATTGATTACCTGTTATAAAGTTTTATTGCTATTTCTGCTTTTCTATTTAATGAAGTTATTTTTTGGAACTGTCAGTACTGCATCCCCCCCTGTTTTAGAGTATTTATTCCACTACTGACTTTTACATGCATACATACAACTCTGTTCTTTTTGGTGAATATTGTCTTTATTAAGCTGCTAGATTTATTTATTTCCAATCTTGATCTAGAGGCTAAGAGATACGTGACCTGAATAAATTTCGATACAAGTCTTTGGTGAGCCACAAAACACTTTTCTAAGTTAAATTATATAAATGTCTCTCTTTTATTTAAAGATGCCATGGGTTTGGGCACATTTGTAATTATTTTGCACTAATGATTAGAATTTCAAATAATAAAAGATTTTAAGTCTACTAACAACAAGCAAAACTGCTATTATGTATGAAGTTACTATTTGTTTCCTTCCTACAGAAATGTATTCTGTTCAACATTTGAATAATTAATTATAGAGCATGAGAAAATACCTGCTTAATGCAAAAATAACTATTTCTAAGGGATTACAAAGCAGTCAGGATGTATGTTTTATGCTAATTAGCTTTAAAATATGATAATGTCAACCTCATTTTAATTGGCTGCTTAAATGTGTCATGGAACAGCTTTTCTGCTAGGCTTTAAGAGAAAGATATATACTTATGGAAGTAATGGTTAACAGAAAAAAATAATACACTTTTAAGCCTATATTTAGCAAAAATCACAATGAAATTGATTATAACTGTTAAAAATATCTTTGGCTTTACCTATGTCAATGATCATATGTCCGTTCCAGAAGTAATCCCTGGGATCCAGGTCATATGTTACAGCATGGGTCAAAACTGTCCAGCTGTCCAGTAGATTCATAATGTTCACATTGCACTACATGTGACCTTGATAGTACTCTGGGCTCCATAAAGTATCTCTTTTGTTAAACATTGTAGACATATCTTTATTTGCTTGCATATCTTGTCAGCTCTCTTTCCATCTGTTTCTGTTCTCCCTCTTGTGTATTGTCCTCAGTTGCTCATTGAAATATACTCACTAGACAGGATCATCTATGAGGATAACATGATATTAAGCAATGTTCTGTTGGGGATATTAAATGCAAAGAGATTACGAATGTAAAGAAAAATATTCACATTTTTTTTTCATATCACTTTTCATCAAAGCAGCATTCTTTTGTGTAATTTATATTGAAATAAGCACATTGATTAAATCTTAGATGTATTTAAGGCTACCATGATAACACTTTAATTATTTTACTATCAGAGTTTATCATCAATTTGCTTTGAGAAGTATACTGGGAGAGATCTGCAGTCTTTTGATTTTTTCCCAATGTTCTTGATCACGTCTCCTATTTCAGTGTCGCCTTTGTTGTTGCAGCTCCTTTTTCTCTCACTGGAAGTTGTCCGCCTGTGGGATGCTGTGTTTTTCTTGAGGATGTTTTGAGTTCTAAATGCGGTCCAGGGACTAACAGCAGACAACATTCAGCTAAAATACAGAAAATTGAGTTGAATACACAAAAAAGTACTAAGAAACTCTAGAAAACAACTACAGAAGAGGAATAATCTAGATCAAATTTGGGAATATTATTTCCTCAGATAGAGGCACTTCTCACCTAACAGTACTTTTGAAGAACCTAATTATCCTTACTTCTGTGTTCAAACTTTCATCCTGTCATTGAATTTTTATAGAATTTCTCTTAAATAGTAATTTGAAATTATTATTTAATGTTGGCCTTAAGCAGATAATTGCAATACTGGAAATGCAGATGTGAAAACAAAGAATTTCTATTTTAATCTTAAGGAGTTAGGTCTCCATCAAAGCCACATTCTGTTTGGTGCAAATGAGAATTGTACTTGAAAATGATACGAGTATATAGCCAATTAGTACACTACAGAAGTGTGTAAAAGTTCTCAGTATGGAGCTGTTATGTGCTAGTTGAATATATATTGTGAAGTACAGAGTGAATACTAGTGAATTTAGGCAATATGTCATGACAAACTGGATAGATTTTCACACTCAGGCCAAGTGAGAGTAAAGTGACACTTTAATGGAGACACTTGCAAACAAACCTGAAGTTTATAAGCACATTTAAAAGCTTCATATAGCTGTATATTTTGTGCATATTCCCTACTACTATAGTTTTGTGTACAGTCTAGATGCCGAAAATGTTTGAACACTTCCTCATCCATGAATTCTTGTATATCCTGACTATAGAGCATTAGAGTCGGTAATTGAGATACAAGGAATTTGCATTTGTTTCTAAATGGCAAACAGAGTAGATAGAGTACCTCGAATCTAGAAAATCTAGAGTTATCTGTTTTTTCACACTTGGCCACAGAAAGGACTATCAACAAACATTGAACTGTGGATGTTCAACACTTTTAATATAGACTTGAGTAATGCATTCATTTCTGATTGTTGGTTGCAGACCTGGTGTATTTTTGTGTGTGTATGTGTGTGTGTGCTGGGTTTTTTCTTTTACTCATTAACATTTTTGAAAGAACAAATCACTATAATTTACATTTCATACTGCTGAAATAATTTCTTAGTACTTGAGGATTTGTATAGGTTCTCCTTGAAAGAGTACTTCACTTGAATAATAAATAACTGGTAATTTACATCATAATGAGAGAATCTGAAATAATTTTTCTGTTTCTACCTACTGTTTCAAAATGCCCTAGTGACAGAGATATAAAAATCCGTAGGAACAGAACTAAATATTCCTACTATTAATGCAATTGCCATTGTAGTTATTCTTTTTAACATGATCAACTACATTTGATTTATTTAGTTTTTTAATAATCCAAGGAGAATTGTTTGTAAATCTGATGCAAACCTTCAGATGTGTTCCACACCATTGTTGAAATAAAGTTTAAAGCTGTAATTAAAACTGCAGATATTTTTGAATGATCCAACAATCTGATTAATGCAAGCATTCTATTAAGCATGACTTTGTTCACCAAATATTATGCATAATTTTTTTCCACAAGGAAAATGCTTACCTAGTATCAATAGTACGTATTCTTGTATGTCTCCATGAATCAATACTATAAGAAAGATTAATATATATTTAATTATAGAACTTATCTGATCCATGAACTTTTTGATGATGATGTTAGTTTTAAAACCTACTAGCCTGTCTTCAGTTCACTTATTGTCAGTAAATTCTTGTTGATTCAGTGTTCCTAAGATTACATTGTCTAAAGAAAGTGCCTCAGACAACCTAAAGTCATTGGCTGTTTTGTCCAACGCATTGTGTGGGTTATAATTACAAACTGACTTGTCTGAAAGCAAACTGAGGGGGAAAAAAAAGAAGACTAAGACAGCAAGAAATTCTTAGCAGTGTAAATTTGATTGGACTAAAATGATTGGAGAAATTGGGTACAATGTTAAAAGGCTTGACAAGGTAGTTTTGTTTCCATAATATAATAAAGTGAAAAACATGCTTATGTTGATAATACTTCTATATATGCGTATATATGATTACATACACACACACGCACATTCATATATATATCTATATATTTATATAGATTTAACACTATATACATACATACATTATAAAAAATTCTATACACATGTATATTATTATTAATGTAGTAGTAGAAAATAAAGCTTGTTTTGGAGAGTACTCTTCTTACTATTCAAGCATGTGTTTGTGACATTAAAAACATGAACACACAAGCTCCAGAATTCTAGGATTTAGTTAGTGAAAATTGTCATTTCAAAAGTCTTTTAAACAAAATATACATTGTTTCTGTAAAGTAAGTGTACATGTGGGCTGCATGGAAATAGTGGTTAGCTGTTCAATATGTAATTCCCAAAATTACAAAAAGAAAAAACAATCTTACGTTGTATAACTTTAAAGCATTGATTGACTTTTCCTGCATTTCATAATCCTACATATCAATAGTATTCTTGGAAGCTCAGTGGTGGTCATAATCTTTCTCCTTGATTCATAGAAATTGTTTGCTTTTTACATCAGTACTCAGGCTTTCAATGTACATTGTCAATGTACAACAGCAATGAAAACATTTTTGAGAAAAAAGTACAATGGCTGCTGTAGATAGCTGGAAAATGAAACGTTACATACAGAATGAACAGCAACAAAATATTAATATTAGTACACTGTTGGTAAGCACTCAGATTTCATTTATCTAATGCAAAAATATCTGAAGAGTTATTTATATTGATTATAGGTTTTGAAAGTTTTGCATTACATTGTGAGTAGAATAATGACTGAGTATTGCCTGAGGAAGAAGAGAAACAGACAAAAAGAGCTTTCAAAAGGTGTATTTATAAGATTATTTATTTATTGCTATAGAGCTGGAAAGTAGAATAAAACTGACAACACAGACAATATGCTAAAAAAAGTTCTTCCTAAATAATTATACTAGGGTAACAGCAATTTTTGTAGATCACATTTCTTTCTTTAGTTTAGTTTTGTTAGTTAATGTCTTATATCAGTATTTTGTGCCCAGTGCATGTTTCTTGTACTAATGTATTCTTGATCCTATAATTTTGCAATTTCTCCAGGTAACATTCATCTCATTTAACTGCAGATGCTGACAGTCTGTTGTAAGTTGAAAGATATTGAACAAAAAAAGACCACACCAATAGCCTCACCATTTTTATATAGACACAAATAACATGTAATTAGAAAGGTATTTTGTTTTTATTAACACTTTTTAGATTGGATTTCCAAAGATTCCAGCACTTTGGGAACTCTAATGTAAGAACAAAAATGTGACCAAGAATATATAAAGGCTACCTTGAAATATACTTTCAAAGCATCAGATAAATTAAACATTTGGTGACATCGCATTTTAAAGGGATGTTAATATGGGTTTGAATAAAAGTATGCTTCAACAGACATATAAATTATCTTAGAAAATGACTCAGACATCCTTATTGCATTGGTACGTAAGTACTACTTTATTGTTACTAAAATGAAATTTACCTGTATTACTTGTATTTTTGGTGGGTAGAGAACTGGCTGACTGGCCGAGCTCAGAGGGTAGTGATCAGCGGCACAGAGTCCAGTTGGAGGCCTGTAACTAGCGGTGTTCCCCAGGGGTCGGTGCTCGGTCCAGTCTTGTTCAATGTCTTCATCAGTGACCTTGATGAGGGGATAGTGTCCACCGTCAGCAAGTTTGCTGATGACACGAAGCTGGGAGGAGTGGCTGACACGCCAGAAGGCTGTGCTGCCATTTAGCAAGACCTGGACAGGCTGGAGAGATGGGCAGAGAGGAACCTGATGAGGTTCAACAAAAGCAAGTGTAGAGTCTTGCACCTGGGGAGGAATAACCGCATGCATCAGTACAGGCTGGGGGATGAGCTGCTGGTGAGGAGCTCTACAGAGAGGGACCTGGGGGTCCTGGTAGATGACAGGTTGGCCATGAGCCAGCAGTGTGCCCTGGTGGCTAAGAAGGCCAATGGGATCCTAGGGTGCATTAAAAAGAGTATTGCCAGCAGGTCGAGGGAGGTGATCCTCCCCCTCTACTCTGCCCTGGTCAGGCCTCAGCTGGAGTACTGTATCCAGTTCTGGGCTCCCCTGTATAAGAAAGACAGGGACCTCCTGGAAAGAGTCCAGCGGAGGGCCACAAAGATGATCAAGGGCCTGGAGCATCTCCCCTATGAGGAGAGGCTCAGTAAGCTGGGTCTGTTCAGCCTGGAGAAAAGAAGGCTGAGAGGCGATCTGATCCATGTTTATAAGTATCTTAGTTGCGGGAGGCAAATGGAGGTGGGGAACCTCTTTTCGGTGGTCAGTGGGGACAGGACAAGGGGCAATGGCCTTAAGCTGGAGCACAGGAAGTTCCGCACCAACATGCGGAAGAACTTCTTCACAGTGCGGGTGACGGAGCACTGGAACAGGCTGCCCAGGGAGGTTGTGGAGTCTCCTTCCCTGGAGATATTCAAGACCCGCCTGAACGCCTACCTGTGCAACCTGCTGTAGGGAACCTGCTTTGGCAGGGGGGTTGGACTCGATGATCTCTCGAGGTCCCTTCCAACCCCTGCAATTTTGTGATCCTGTGATTCTGTGATTAACTGATGACCTGCTCTTGAGCCTGTATTGTGAATTGAATGCAACATTATACTTGAACGTAATCCCATATAATTTTGATGGAGAGAAAGTATTTTTAGACTACAATTCTTCTCATTCTGATGACATCTGAATTGTTTGGGTGATCTGAGCTTTCCCCTGACTCTAATGGTGGAAATGTCTAGCTGATTAGAGAAATCTTCCTCAAAGTCTTTGGTGGGTATCAGTTTGACTTTTGCCAGCTTGTTATTTTTCCATTCACAATCTGGGATAGATAGTTTCCAATTACATGTATTTTGTAAGTGAATATAAAGCAACATAGAAGAGTTATCATATGTGAATGAAGTTACAGACTTTCATAATTTTGTAACGTGATATGAAAATTATATTTTATACAAGTTATTTATTCATATTTTTATTTTATTTGTTTCCCTGCACTGCAGTAAGGCAGTTCTGTTTTGTGCTGTGGAATAAATGACTTTGAGACAAGTATTTCTCTTATTCATTTCTCTCTTTACATACATATACAGCCTTTATATACATATATAGACTCTGTATCTCAGAAGAGCCCAAACTCTTGGATTAATAGTAATCCATGTAAAAAATGCTTTGTTTCCTATGGGCAAAGGAAAGAAAGAATAGATAAAAAATCTCCCTCTGAAATGTGTGTTAAATAATCTGATATATAAGTTAAACAATGAGTCACATGCATCTGCATGTTTTGTTTCCCATTGACATCTATCAACATAAAGAAAAAATAACAGAATTTGAATGTATATTTCTTTTTTTCTTTTATTGTTTACTTTGTAAGTAATGTTAAGAATTTAACACACATTACTTTGAAAAAAATGCCGTTTTCTTGACTGGAAACTGTAGAAATCCCATGAACAACCTCATTTCATTCAAGTTGATTTCAGAACATCATGGTGCATGTTATGCTAATGTCACCAAAAATAGGTTAGAGGGCTGTAGCTCCCTGCAAATAACATGGTATCTCCCATTTATGTCATGGTTGCACATGCTCTTTCTTCTCTTTTTCCCCTTTTTCACTGTGCTTAAAAGCTGTTCTGTTCATGATGCTTCCTGTCTGTAAGAAAACTAAAGATTTTTTTGTAATATATGTATCTGCTATGAAATGTATGTTGTTTTTTTTTTAATAAAAAAATTCTGCAAATTGAAATACCTTCTGCTTCATTATGTTTTAGAAGTGGGAATTTAACAGTCTGAACTTTGAGAAAGACCAAAAATGCACATACCTAAAACAATTCTTGAACAGTCTTTTCAAAGTACTATGCAATATATTTGCATGAGAATTTTATCCTTTGCAAGCCCTGGGCTAAAAATTCAAGTTGAGTTACTTGAATTGTGTTGATAAAAAGTTGCACTTGTTTTTAGGAACAATGCTCTCTTCAGGGCATTAAAATCTTGGCTGCAAACACAAATGTACGCTTATTTGATGCTGATAAAGACATACATGTGCTTTTATTTTCCTAATAAATGGTGAAGGTTTTCTGGTTCATCCACAATTCTGCTACCCCAGGGGACACAGCTGGAAGCATGAACTGCTACAACAGTGCTGGGCTAAGAATTCTGCTGCCTACAGTGCATGCAGAGGTTTAGTCCCAGCTCTGTCTTTAAAGGGTACTGGAAAAGAAAACAGCTTAGTTCTTTTGGATTTGTATGGATAACAAAAAAGCTGAAACAGAAACAAAGTACCTCGCCCCTCAACAAAGAAAATAATTATACGGGGGAAAAACAACAACAACAAATGTTTAAAATATCAGACAAAAACCAAGTTCATTTTAGAATAGCTTTCTTTGAAAGACAGTGATAAGCTGATTTCTAATATAATGTGTAATTTTTGTTTGTTTTGCTTTGTTTTTAGGATTATAAACAGTCTTGGTTTACTTCCAGAACAGAAAAATTAAATTATAATTAATTAATATTTGGAAGAAATTGCATTTGCTACTTCATTTATTTCAGTCTTTTTTTATTATTAAGACCTCCTTTTCACAAAATTTAAAGATGTGTTAGGATATAATATTTTTAATTTACATTTCAGAGTCATCCAAGGATGACTGTAGATATTTCATGTATTAGTGAAGGGAGCGTACAAATAGACAGATTATTTTTGCCTCATTTTAAAGAAGAAAGAATTCAGTGGATTGTTACAACTGCATTGAAAATGATGCATATAAAGCAAATTCTCAACTTCATAGAACCAGAGCAAGCAACAGTGAACAATGGCAACAAGTCTCGAGCGTTACTTTGGTGCGGTGGGTTTTATTGGAGCTGTCTGGGAGCCAAGAACTGCTGTCATTCCTCTAAAGATGTGGAATATTCAGAAGAAAAATTCATGGATTCTGACACCACAAAGTAACAGAAACAGAGGAAAATCTTCTCTTTTGAGCACCTGAGACTATGAAACCACTGCACAGGTGGTTTGAAGAAGACCAGAAAGGTAAAAAGAAACTTCCATTGAAACAGGTGACAGTGGCTGAGTGAAGAGAGCTGTAGTATCATCAATATGCAGTACTGATCTTTTCTTCTCAGACCTTTAAGTCTTTTCCCGATCTATTCAAAGGGCAATTTATTCTCTGTGTGCGTATATAAAACAAGAGTAATCTCACTTTATATTAATTCTTAAGAAAACTGCAGAATTATATAATGATGTTGGAATTTTTTACACACATACACACACAAAAAAACCACCACCAACAACAAAATAAAACCCACCTCATGCCATTTGAACAATCTGAATGTATACTAGTCATCAACTATTGGTCTGGTAGCCCACAGTGGCCAAAATGTCATTGCAAGACTTTGTAAACTTTCAAAAGGCAAGACTTTGATGAGGTGATTAAGCAGATAAATACTCAGCAGATATGATCAAGGAGCTCCAAGAGGCAATTCTGATACAGCAGAAGCTCAGTTTAAAGTGGATGAGGCTTTTACAGTCTCTCTAAAAGCAAAGTTCAAGCACAAAAAAAATCATCCCTTGTATTTACATTACAATTATTCACTTCAAAGAGAAACAAAAGCTCTTCTTGTGGTTTCTTGATGCATTTTAGTCTAGGTTATATTTTCTGATGTGTGTTTTTTTGTGCGTGGTTTTTTTTCTTTTTTTTTTCTTTTTTTTCCTTTTTTTCCTTTTTTTTCTTATTTGTTGTTGCTATTGTTTGGTAAGCAGAGATTTTCACACTGGACACTAATAACAATCACACTAAACGACAGTTATTCCTCAGTGATTTCAAGTGAGGACAACTTTTCTTCATTCCAAGTTAGAAATGAATGTAAAGTTGATTTTGAGTCCTTCTTCATAGAACTAAATGTAAAGTCACTGAGATGCATCTTGGAAATTTTCAGCCAAAGCACTAGAAAGGAAGACTAGCACCTTCTAATACCTTCATAAAATCGACTTTCTGATTTTCAGTTGTCCTGGTTTGACCTAGCAGACAGCTAAGTCCCCCACAGTTGTTCGCTCAGCCTCCCCCCTCCCAAGTGGGATGGGGGAGAGAATTAAGGAATAAATACAGTAGAACTCGTGGGTTGAGATAAAAGCTATTTACTAAGACAGCAGAGAGAATAAAAGAAATACCAGTACATATATATATATAAGAAACCAGAAATAATACCCAAAGCAAGGGACCAACAACCGATACCCAACCGGCCAGCAGCCCCTCCCTCCGAACAAGAGAGCGATTTCTCTTCCGTAAAAATCACATGATGTGATGTGGTATGGAATAGCTCTTTGGTCAGTTTGGGTTAGCTGCCCTGGTCCTGTCCCCTCCCAATTCACAGCTCCTTATGCCTTCTAACTGCTTCACTGAGGAAGAAAATGTGTCCTTGGCTGTGTTCAACACTGCCAGGTGTTATCAGTTGTTTCTCTTCCGGGAACAAAAGCACAGCTTCATACCAGACACTGTGAGAGAAGTAACTTCTGTTAGAAACTAAGACATCAGTGAATAAGAAATTTCTGGCATTGATTTTTTTGTTATGGGTTTTGTTTGTTTGTTTCAGTCATAGATTCTAATGGGAGCTGGGAATGTCACTTAGTTTATCACCTAAATCATATTAAGAAAAAATGAGTGATATGTTTAGTCATTCAAATTAGTTAATGACCAGTTAATATTTTGACAAATAAATTATGTGAAGTGTAACTGATCATGATTGCTACTGACTCTGATGTTTTAGAAATTGTTTAATCATTTATAAATTCCTTCACCTGATCACCTAAAGTGTATGACCTCCTTTATCAAACTTACTGAGTAAAATTATAGGATAGTCGTTAATAAATTGGAAATGGCAAATAGAAATCAACTTTTCATATGTGTAAGTCATTTGTCATATATTTCTGGAATTTTATTTTCAGGAAACAGCAATAACAAACTGCATGCTGATGAAAAGAGGACAGATCTAATAGTTAAACCTCCACAAAAATTTGTCTACATGTAAATTTAGAAAAAAAAAAGTTTTGCTGGAAAGAAAATATTGTTCTGCCACAAGGATTTTTAGTTTGTTTTTCTATTTCTGAGTTCTATTTGCAAGACTTGCTCTAGAAGAAATATATAAGAAACCATTTGTTTTCTAACATAATTTTTTGATCAAAGCAAACTTTTTAGTCAGGAAAAATGTAAAATGTACTATTACAATTATATCTAAGCTGTGTGGCTAAACTAAGTGACCTTATAAGAAATTGAAATAAGCCTTGCATTTCTTAACCACTTTACAAGGGAAAAAGAAAGAAAAGAGAGAAATGAGAAAAATGGAAAGGGCACAGTGCAGTGCTAACTCAGGTTATGACAAATAATTTTGTGCAGTTTGGTACACTGACTAAACACAGTCCTGTGAACAGCAAGATAAATGCAGCCTTGCTTTCCTTTGAGATAACGGAATGTGATAATAGGTTTCAAGATTTCTGAAAAAATCATCATTTTTTTGGTATATTAACAACTCAGTTTTCAGTCAACATAAATACATTATCTGTGAATATTCAAATGGAATATATAGAGTTGTAATCAGATATTCAACTCAAAAATTTGATCTTATCTCTTTACTAGACTATTATAGGACCTATCTTAACAGAGAAAAATATCTCTTGCAGCACAATCATGCCTTACTCATGTCGTCACTTTTTGGATGTACATACATTTGTGAACAATTATTTTCAAGGATGAAGCACAGGAAGAGTGAAATTTCATCAAAAATCTCTGACAAACACCTTGAGAACTAAGAATTTCAACTACTTTCATCAAACCAAACTTGTTGCTCTTTTTTAGTGTTTTAATAAAAAATATAAAAAAAATAAAATAAGTTATATTACTGATTATATACATTAAGTATATTGTATATTTTGTATGCAGTTCAAGACAATTTCTCTTCAGTCAGTGTGGTCCAGGCAAGCCAAACGGTTGGACATCCATGTTCTACAGGTTTGAAGAAGCAAAACTGACATCTAGACAGCATGAGCCCACTTCTAAATAGTTGTATAATATGTCAAAACACAGTCAGCTGTCATTAGCTTAGTAAATCTGTACTGCATCACTGCATATTAGCTCTATTTTATCCATTATGGTGTGGAGTTTGCTTATGATGTTCCCAGGGCTCCTTTATGTGAAAGAGCACTAGTAGCATCTGCCAAAATGGACTTGCCATGTCAGAGTATTTTTAATTGAGCTGAGCCATAGAACCCTGCCCAATGCTGTTACAGAAACACAGAACCATTTGGTCAATAGCACTCTATGAGATGTTAGCTATTAAGAGTATAATGGATGGTTACTTCAATAACCTCCCCAACAAGGATACTATAAACAAGTCCACAGGTAGCCATTTTACCTAGTTATCCCATTTTCTAAAACAGTGTGGGTCTGATGCTTTGTGTCTATCTTTTATCTGAAAATTATTGCTCATGCTGGCAACAAGTGTTATCCATTCAGTGGTCACTGGAGGGAGAAAGAAGAGGTTATGTTCAGAAAGCAAATATTTACTGCTTAAATTCCTTCTGCTTCTTTAGAGAAACTATTACCCAAGTAGAATAAAAACTAATGAGATTTGAACATTTTTTCAACATTTCGATAGAAAATTAGATAATGAAGAAAATATTTTATTTTTAAGCTGATGAAAGCTGATTGTAAATAATAAATATAAATAATAAATATAGGGAAGTGTAAGTAGACCTCTGAAAATTTACTTTTTCAGTTGTTCTATCTGTGTTTTTCTGATACTTAAACATATATAACAATCTAAAAGCATTTCTTTTTAATTTCAAACTGGTTTACAGAGTAGCATGTCAACAAAGCAGATGTCTGGAAAGAAACCAATTACTAAATAATGCCTAGCAAGCTTATGCAATTTGTGTATGAAAAGAAAACCAAATAGAATTAGAAATGGAAGTTCTTTTCTCAGCTATTGATCGTAGAACATAAACAGAAGCTCCCTTCATTTCGTATCTTTGACAGATCATCAAACAGATATGATATTTTCTCATGATGATGATGGTGAAAATGATGATTTGTAGAATGCATGAATTCAGTTTAAGCAGTTAATATATGTCATACAGCAACCTGCTGTGAATGTGGGGCTTGTTCTATATGAATTCTAGGAAAATGAACTTATCTGTTTGCCTAGGGCTGAAGATTTGCTTGAGAATCATCCATTTGCATGGTAATGACATTGTGGAGACCAGAACATAAGGTTATTTCCCTAAGTTCCCTAAGTTTTGGGAACTCTGTCTGTAGGCTGTAGATATCTACAGCAGAATGGATCTGAATAACCTACTAGAGTACCAGTCACCCCTGTAGAAGATTTGTAAGACGAAAGAAAGAGAAGATAGGCACTGTCAAAAAGAGTGCTTGGTATGTGTTTTTAATTACTTTTTTCATCACCAGGGAATCTGTAGATATTTGGCTGAATGTTTCTGCAGGGAGAGAAGGCATATCACTTTAGGCCAAAAGTGAATTGCCAGCTGGATGGTAGAATTATTTAAGATATCATTTGCCAGCTATTTTCTCTGTCTCCTTTATCCAAGCTCAAGCAGTATCTTCCAGCTGCCCTTTGCATTAAAAATGGCTCCCTAGAAATTTCACTGCTACAAGACTCTACTTACTAGTTGTTGCGGTTTGAGATGGCAGACCTTAACATACCACACAGCCTTTCGCTCACCACCCCCCTCCTTCCAGCTGGGATAGGGGAGAGAATCGAGAATAAAAACAAGGTAGATCTCGTGAGTTGAGACAAAACTATTTACTAACAGAAAAGGAAAAGAGAATAAAATAACAGTAATGGTAATTGTATACAGAACAAATGATTGTACAAAGCAGTCGCTCACCAACCATGACCGATGCTTAGCCAATCCCCAAGCAAACAGGCGCTCCCAGCTAGCTTCCCTTCCTTATGTTACATGATGTCATATGGTATGGAATATCCCTTTGGTCAGTTTGGGTCAGCTGCCCCATTCTTGTCCCCTCCCAGCTCTCTGTGTCCCCCCTAGCTCCTTCACTGGTGGAGATACCAGGAACCGAGAATGCAAATGCCCATGGCTCTGTTCAATGCTGCCAGGTGTTATCAGCCTTGTTTTTCTTCTAGAACCAAAACACAGCTTTGTACCAGACACTAAGAGAGAAAGTTTCAGTTAGAAACTGAGACACTAGTCTTACTCAAAATCAATGTCTGCTTATTTAGGACAGATTTTATAAAATAGTGAATTGTGAGTTAATTAGTTATCAATTGAGACTTTGAAATCTATTCCAAAAAGCCATACAAACATCTGAGATGTTGTAATTTCACTTTTTTTTCCCTTTCTCCCCAAGCACCTTAGCTGAATGATCATGCACTCTACAAGCCATCATGTTTGTAAAAGGTTTGTATTTTCTTCATAAAGTAAATATGCAAATGGCTCAGACAGTAACATTTGAATTGCAGTGACAGCATAGTTTTTGTTTTGCTTCTTATCAGCAAAACCGTGAAACAATGCATTCTGCATTCCAGAGCAATGTTTTGCAATTTTCTTCTCCTCATCACAGATGCTATCAAATTAAAATAATTTCCTCAATTTCATTGTTTTAACTACTTCTGCTTTGACTTCAGAATTTCAATAGAAAGTTTAGGAAAGCAAAAGAAACATTACAAAGGTTGATTACATATCTTACCAAAGACTTCAGTGAAAGAAAATGAATATAAAAGAAGCTATTGGGTTCCAATACACACACAAGAAACATGTAGATATTGTAGACTCAAGATTTTCAGAAAAATCCTGGAAATATCTCCTTTTCTATTTCAAACAATAAACTCTTGTTTTCTTGGATATCATTGAATGAGTACAGAAGAAAAATCTAACTAAAAGTAAAAAGAAGGCCATTGGTTTGCAACAGAAGAAAGACTGAAATTTAACTTTGAAGTGTCTTTGAAGCATTGACTTCCATACATCATTATGATGAGTATAATACAAGAATACTAACATATTCAGTTTCAGGAAATTAAATCTGAATGAATTGTGGAAGTCAGTGAGCAAAGTGCAATGCACTGAAGTAAACAAATTGGAACAAGTCTGGAGAAGATACTTTCAAAGATGTTTTCAGTGAGTACATGAATCAGTATGAAAGTACAAAGTTTTCTATACCCTAGGGTGCTGAGGGAGCTGGCGCAGGTGATTGCCAAGCTGCTTTCCACCATCTATCAGCATTACTGGTTATCTGGAGAGGTCCCAGAAGATTGGAGGCTTGCCAATGTGACTCCCATCTACAAGAAAGGCCGTAAGGAAGATCTGGGGAACTACAGGCCTGTCAGCCTGACCTCGGTAGCAGGGAAAGTTATGGAGCAGATTGTCTTGAGATCACATGGCACATGCATGGCAACCAGGGGATCAGGCCCAGCCAGCACAGGTTCATGAAAGGCAGGTCGTGCTTGTCCAACCTCATCTCCTTCTATGACTGGGTGACCAGACTGGTAGATGAGGGAAAGGCTGTTGATGTAGTCTACCTAGACTTCAGCAAAGCCTTTGACACAATCTC
>WBMW01004817.1:0-11707 GCA_013396635.1 Penelope pileata | reverse complement strand
TGTTTAGTCTGGAGAAGAGGAGGCTTAGGGGAGCCCTCATCGCACTCTACAACTTCCTGAAGGGAGGTTGTGGTGAGGAGGGGGTCGGCCTCTTCTCCCAGATAACGACTGACAGGACAAGAGGAAATGGCCACAAGTTGCACCAGGGAAGATTTAGATTGGATATGAGGAAAAACTTTTTCTCTGAAAGAGTGGTCAGGCACTGGAATGGCCTGCCTAGGGAGGTGGTGGAGTCACCGTCCCTAGCACTGTTCAAGAAGCATCTAGATGAGGTGCTAAGGGATATGATTTAGTAGCTTAGTGGGTAGGGATGGTGATAGGAGGATGGTTGGACTAGATGATCTTGTAGGTCCTTTCCAACCTAGTGTTTCTATGATTCTATGATTCTATGACTTATTAAGGATGAAAAGGAAAATGGAGCTAGATAAAAAAAATGAAAAAAAACCAAAAACGTGTTCACAATTCATGAACACAGCTTACAATTGGAAAACTCGTAATTATTATTACTGTTAAATTCCTGTAATGGTGCTTTGATCTAAAACTCACTATGACAAGCTGTCTTCTAATACTTTGAGTGAGCTGGTGATAGAGGGAGATAAATTGTCCTTTCATTGTTTGTCAAGGGTATGCAACACTTGAGAACTCCTTTCATGACAGCAATTGGAACAAAACATGTTCCTGACATGTTTCAAGGCTATTGCGTTTCAAAAGCAGCAATGTAATTCAAGTCTTCTCAAAAGAAGAGAAAAATATCTGTTTCTTTGTAGGCAGTACAGGCGTTAAAGTTTGGTGCAATGGTTTCGAGAGAAGTCCATGATCTTAGCTAGACAAAAGAGAATACGAAAAAAAGACTTTGCGATTATTTATGTAACACTCTGTGTTGATCAAGTTAAGTGTAAGATGTAGAGTTAGGTTCAGACAGTGAAATTGTGGCTTTGGTACACTATGAAATAGCTGCAAAAGAATAAGTTAAGAAAAAGATTAAGGTAAGAATAAGAAAAAGTAAATTTTGAGCTGTTGCAGAGGAAAAAAAAAAAAGGAAAAAAACCCAACCTGCACGAGGATAATTCTTCATTCACACTGACCTCTGAGATAAATGGTGTCTGACTGCTGGTTCACTACTGTTCTTTTTATGGGTGTGCACCTCTGTAAGTTTTCTCATTGGTACTTTCATGTTATTGAAGTATGGCAGAAACGTTATTAGCAAACCGAAATGAGTAAAGTGTGTGACTAAAGCTTTGCTTATTACTCACACTAGTATATTAAAAATATGATATATGTTGGAGGGAGATGAAGTAAACAATATTTAATTCATACTACAATATTACTGCCAGAGTAAGACTGTCATTTACATTGCATACTCTATTAGTTTCAATGATAGCTTTTTTGGGGGACCAAATATTTTTGACTGATAATGTTATTCAGTATGTTATTTGGATATTGTTTGTATAGGAGCAGAATTGTTTTAAATAATAGTTAGATTTCTTTTCTGGTGAACTATCAACTCAGACTGCCTAGCTTTTCAATTTCGTATACTTGACAGAGGCTATCCTGGCTCAATGCAGATACTTTACCTTGTGAATTTAAAGGAATATTTTTATTTTTCCCAGCAGATTGTGTTCTAGAAGTGGTCGTTTCTTCTTGCTTAAAATATATCTACAAGTGGTGACTAGTTCACTACCAAGTGTTCTTGGGGACCTTTAAGTTGCAATCAGATTTTAGTCAGATCTTGTCACTAATTTAAGGGATAAGTTTATTTAAAAATTATGGTATAAAAAGTGATATAGTTGCAATATGTCTTCAGTGATACCTGACGAGCATAAAACATTATTCTCTTACGGCAAGCACTAGTCAAGCAAGTGATGATGAATATACACCTGTCAAACCAATCACTTTTTAGTGTTAATATTGGCTTTTCTGTCATTTCACACTGCTAAACTGAGAAATACATCTATTTTGCTAATTTTATTGATGTCTCCCTCTGTGCTGAGAAAATGAAAATTTAAAATGAAATAAAATTGATTTGTGCATGGTCAGAAGTAGCACTAATACCAGAATGTTTTAGTTATCCTGTTTTCCCTGTGTTTGAATTCCAGATTTATTGTCTTGTCATTTTCATTGAATATATTTTATTCAAAATCAAAATCAATAATAGTGTGAACAGTTCATTCAGATTTAAAGATTTTGAGTTTACTTTGGAATAACTGGAGTTATCTGAGAGAAGAAAAAATAAAGGAAAGAAAGATGGAGCACTGTGCCAAATAAAGGGAAGAAAGATGGTGAATGGTAGATAACCTTATTTGTTGAATTCGTAATTTCAAGCTCTCACTATTAGTTTTCTAATTATTTTAAGATAAGATGGTTAAAAATGACTTGACATTTTTCTTATCTTTTGACATTTTCAGAGCTGATTATGTGTTAATTAACTTGGAGTAATTCTAGCAGGCATTTGTTCCCAATATCTTCCACATTTTTGTGGATTCATGGAGAATTTGAAATAATTTTGGAACATCCCTCACTATTGCAAATCAACTAAAATCAAAATTTTTAATACAATTATTAAATGAAAATCCATGCAATTCTGAGCTGCCTTTGTGTGAATCTGTGACTATTCTTTTTATAATAAATTATTGGGAACTTCTTACGTAATAACATAAGAATATAATATGAATTGAATCTGAATAATACTTTGCATTTAAAAAAATGTTAATAATTCAGTGTGAATGAAACACGTTTCTTATGACTCAACGTATTACTTATGACAAAATTAAAGCACATAGAACAAAAGCACAAAGTTCTATTCTAAAGAGCTTGCATCTTTTGAATAGGACATTATTTTGTGAGTTGTATTTCATTCCTAGATCTTGGTCCATGGTAGCTTGGTAGTCTTCCTCACCTTTTGCAGTAAACCAATTAATTCTCTGTGAACAAACTCCAATAGTGGATTTCAGAAAGTCAATGACAGTACTGCCTGTACTTGTACTTGTCTGGCTTTTGCCTAAGCATCTTTCTATCATTTTGTAGGACATGCAAAATATATTTTGAATAAGAAATACTATTCCTTCAAACTTTATGCTTATAATGATAATGATATAAACTTCTCCTAGAAGTTCTTAACAAAAGTTCTTTAGATGGAGGAGGCATTGGATTATTATTGTGTGGTGAAGCTGTGAAAAGGAAAGAGCTGTTTTAAGATGTATCAAGAAAGGTGAGAGATGACTAATAGTAGACACTGATGAGATCTTACCTGAAGTAATATTTATAATTCTATTTAATAACAAAAACTTGAATTCAGAGTAAAACAGAGAGAATGCCATTAAATAGCAAATAGTAACTGGAATGACAAAAGGTATCTGGAAAGAAAAAGAGCATACTATGTATAGCAAAACGAAGAAAGCTAGCACTGCATGCAGTTGCTCTTTAAATTCACTAAGGGATGAGATAGAGATATGGTAGTGTTCATGAGGGATAAAAAAAGAGCTACTTAAACCAAGATAAAGTAAGAGAAAGCTATACATTTTCATGTGACAATACTGGAAGAAATACATAGAAGTGAGTATAAAGTAAACATAACAAAAATGGTTGATGACTTAGAAGATGTTTTCCTGTCTTTAAAATGATATGGTTGTAGACATATCATCCCTTCTAGACATAGTGAGAATAAAAAGTAAAATATTTTTTTAAATTACCTCAGGTGTTTCATGGAATCATAGAATAGCTTAGGTTGGAAGGGACCTTGAAAATCATCTAGTTCTAACCCCTCTGCCACGAGCAGTGCTGATGGCTATTAGATCAGGCTGCCCAGAAACCTATTCATCCTGACTTTGAACACCTCCAGGAATAGGGCATCCACAACTTCTCTGGGCAGCCTGTTCCAGTGCCTCACCACCATCTGAGCAAGGAATTACTTCCTAACACATAACTTAAATCTCCTCTTTTTTAATTTAAAGCCCTTTGTCCTATCACTATCACACCATGTGAAAAATCATTCTCCCTCATGTTTATAAGCTCCCCTCAAGTATTGGAAGGCTGCAGTGAGGTCTCCCAAAGCTTTTTCTTCTCCAAGCTAAACAAGCCCAACTCCCTCAACCTTTCTTCACAGGAGAGATGCTCCATTCCTTTGATCACCTTCGTGGCCCTCCTCGGGACCCTCTCCAAAAGCTCCACATCTTTCCTGTGCTGGGGGCTCCAGACCTGGGTGTAGTACTCTAGATATGGCCTCACAAGGGCAGAGCAGAGAGGGGCATAATCACCTCCCAAACCCTGCTGGCCACCCTTCTTCTGACGCAGCCCAGGATATCATTGGCCTTCCGGGCTGCAAGAGCACACTGCTGTCTCATGTCGAGTTTTTCATCCACCAGGATCCCCAAGTCCTTCTCAGCAGGACTACTCTCAAGGAGTTCTTCTCCCAGCCTGTACTCGTATCTGGGATTGCCCCAATCCAAGAGCAAAACTTTTCACTCTGCTTTGTTGAACTTCATTAGGTTCCCATGCGCCCACTTTTCAAGCCTGTCCCTCTGGATGGCAACCCTTCCTTCTGTTGTGTCAGCTGCACCAGTCAGCTTGTTGTCATCAGCAAACTTGCTGAGGGTACACTTGATTCCATCATTGATGTCATTGATAAAGATGTTGAAAAACATCGGTCCCAAGATGGACACCTGGGGCACATCACTTGTGACCAGCCTCCACCTGGATGTAGAGCCATTGACAACAACCCTCTGGCTACAACCATCCAGCCGATTCTTTATCCACCAAATAGTCCACCCTTCAAATCCATCTCCCTCCTATTTAGAGAAAAGGATGTGATGGGGGACCAAGTCAAAGGCCTTGCACAAGTTCAGGTAGATGACATCAGTCGCTCTTCCTTTGTCCATCAATACTGTCAATCCATCATAGAAGGCCACCAGATTGATCAAGCATGATCTGCTCTTGGTGAATCCATGCTGGTTGCCTTGGTTCACCTCCTCATCTCACATGTGCCTTAATATCTCTTCCAGGAGGATTTGCTCCGTGATCTTCCCAGGCTCAGAGAATTACAAGACTCCTGTCATTAACCACTAGATGTTCGATATAAACATATATTTATTTATCTTTGGTTCATATAGTGAAAAATAATTGCTGATACAACAGCATCAGGACATAGCAAAGTAGAGGCAGCACATTATTCACTATTATGAGAAGTTCTCATTTTCTTCATTTTGTATTCACTTGGTACATTTTTTGTAAGTAGAAAGACAAGCATTAGATATTTACCTCAGAATAAGAAGCAGTTGTTTTTCCTTTAAAAAGCTTTGTTCTTGTCAATAAGATTTTTATCCAGCTTCCATTGAAGCATTTTAACTTTTTAGTAATGAAATATTTATTGACTGCAATAAAAGAAACTCTAGAGAGGTATGTACCTTTGCTCATTTTTATGGAACAAAATATTGTTCAAATATTGGAGAAATAGATGCTGTATTTATGTCTCTTCAAAGTAGAAATAAAACAATGGAAGTAGGTCACAATATTTATTTTTCCAATATGATGCATTCCTAAATGAGAAAAACTTAGAAAGTCATCAGAAAAGAATACAAATGGCAGTAAGCTGGGAAAAATGTATATAAAAACCTAAAACATACTGATCATTTTAAAGCATGCTGAATAAAAAAAAATAAACACAATGTTAGAAATAGCACTGAAATCTTGTCACTTGAAAAAATACATTGTCAAAATTCCCATACAAATGTACAGGAGGATTATCATAGTAAACTTTTCAAAATGCTATAAAAATGTTTTTCTGACTAATTATGATGTCATGGAAGAGCAAATTCTAACATTCTGATGATATCTATACTTTGCCTCTTTAAGACACGTGTGAGACTGAAAGGCAGCCATCTAATCGATTCTCCTTGTCCAGAGCAGAATAATCTACACTTAAAGTATCTTGATATAAACTTTAAATTTGTTCTTAAAAGAAGTACGATAATAGAGACTGCACAGTCATCCAAGGCATTTTACTCCAATGTACATCATTATTAGCATTAGAAAGTGTACCCTAATGTGAACTTACTTCAGCTTTAGTCCATTACTTCTAGGCAATTTGTTATAGACTTGCAGAACAGACTGTGATCTTCCTTAACTATAGCAATCTTTGTATATCTGAAATGTTACCATGTCTTCTTCTTTCCTTCCTCATCCTTCTGACTTCATGTATTTAGGCTAAATAGATGGCATTTTTTCACAAGTCCTCTGATCACTGAATCACAGTTTAATTTTTTTTTTGGAAACCTGACACTGATTTTTCTAGTCTCTGTGTATGATGCTATTCTAAGCAATTGCATTTCTTGATTGAGCAGGTTGATAAAAAGCAATCAAGAGACATCAAACCCAGCAGTTTTTGCATATGAATAGGCGTATGATAACTGAGACTCCTGAAAAAGATTTTGGCAGCTGAATTCCGAAATAGCAGAATAAATATATAAGGTTTAAGGAGTAATATTCACTATAATTAAATAAAATGGATGATGATTAATCAATATTATATTGGTAGGGACAATAGTGAAGCAACCCATTTGTCTTTCAGATAAATTTAAAAAGGCAGCTTCATAGTAATCACTGAGCTTGTTACTACTCACACAGAATTAGGAAATTGTTCCAGTATAAGTGCCATATCTAGGCACTGATAGTTTTGCTTTAGTTTTCTTATATACAACTCTTCACATATTTTAAGTCTTGTGTGTTTACTCCCTAGTTGTGTTTCAGTTTTATCAGTTCCATCGCTCGTAATCTTCTTCTAGAATCAAACCACAGGCTGCTAAGAATTCAATTTGTACTTGAAATATACTTGCAAAAGTAAAAAAAAGAAAGTATTGTAAATGAATAGGATTGGTAAAAATCTTATGAAAACTGATCTGTCTCACCTTATTCTGAGAGAAGGCCCTACTGGATTATTTTCTTAGATTCTTCAGATATGTGAAGTTACACTGATTCCATAAATGAGGGCTGCTCAGAAAGTGATGCCTCCTATTTTATTATCCTGGCCCATGAGAGCGTCAAAGGTGGATGTTGGTGGTATGGCAGTAGAAGTTGAACCTTCCTGCCAATATTCCATTATATTTTGTTGACAGATGGCAGCAGAGAGGCAGTCTGACAAAATGGCATCTTACGTAGATGTGCATATGAAGCGAAGATGTGGAAATGAATTTCTCCATGTGGAAAAAATGGCACCCACTGACATTCATTGGTGCTAACTGAACATTTATGGAAACCAAAGAGTGGATGTCAGCCCGGTGAAGCGGTGGGTGGTGCATTTCAATAGCGACAACAATGATGTGAAAGGGAAACTGTGTTCTGAATGGCCATGTAGATTTTCATGAGTGCAGCATGCAGGCTTTTGTTCATCACTGGCACAAATACATAGCTAATGGTAGTGACTATGTTGAAACATAATGTTTTGTAGCTGAGAATTTGCTCTATCAAATAGCGTTATCGTGCTCTTTCTATTTGTTGTAGTTTTCACAGAAATAAACAGGAGGCATTACTTTCGGATCAACCAATGTATAACAGAAAGTATTTTGTCATATGTTATTCAAGAAGATAAAGTTACTTCAAAAACTTTTTTTTCCATGCAAAGAAATACTTTACAGGGTATAATCAGCTGTCATTCAAACAGACGTGGATTTTTATTTGCTTTTTGTCTGTCAATTTATGTTTTTTTCTTGCAAATATTTCAAAATGAAATTAATAACAATCAACTAGATGCATGGTTCATGTTCTAGAAAGGAACAGACAATTGAAGCTCCATAACCCTGTAATAGTCAGCATTATTTCACACATTTTTCATATCGTCATTCTACTATTGGAATGCTTGCACTGAAACTTTACTGACACATTGTAATGTAGAAGGATGCCCACAACTGATCCCCATGTAAGATTGCTTTGAGAATTGGGATATTCTTTAATGTCTAAATCACTATGAAGAAGGCAATTTTACTGTCCATAGCTAAATTATTTTCTACATTGGATTGATAGCTAGACTCAAGATAGGTCTAATTAATATCATGCAGAATATCTTGATGCATACAGTATTACCACAGTTTGAATTGTGCCTTTGTTGAATAGTTGCAATGGTGCAGATATACTAATTGACTAGCTAAATTTCTATTTTAGGCAGATCCATAAAGATTAGAAAATCATATAAAAACTCTGAAAACAGCTGAAAATGATAAATGAACTTTAGCTAATGTGAATTCCCACCCATTTTCAGCTTGAGTATTTTTACTTACTACGTAAATTCAATGACATTCATATTCTTAGACTTTCACAGTCTTGAGCTCACAATTATTTTTTGTATTGTAATATATGCTCATCTATTTGTCTCAACTTACTAAGAAGTTGCTCTACTTACTATTTGAATTATTCATTTATTATATATAGGCATATTCCCCGAAAAGCTCTCTTTAATGTCTAACTTTAGCTGTTGCATGTTCTAATCAGACAGGAAAAATACTTTTACTTGTGTGACAGCATCCACTAAATGTTTTATTTATGCTTCCCTTAGCACAGATACCCTTTAAACTTTCACTTTGTTCTGAATTTTTGAGCTTGCTATTTAAACAAGATATTTTCAATGTATATTTTAGCATGATGTTCTTACATTGTTGGTTACTTTTTATGTAAATATTTTAAAGTTAATGCGAAACAGCATAACACCGATAGTAAAACTCATTATCAGATTCTGAACTATTGAAATTCAATAGCAAGGGATAAATATCTATTAACTAATTTGATCAAGTAGTTCTGTTAGTTAAATATTCCTTCAGAAGGAATTTTTCTTGGAGGAGAGAAAATCTATCATACATTCAAGAACATCTCTAAAGTATTGGGATAAAATTTAGTTTTAAGCTCCTAATTTTGATACATTCAGTGTATATGCTTACATTTCCTTGATAGTCAGTGGAATATACTTGTGTTCTGCTATTATTGTAGCATATTGCACATATTTTTCTGGGGAAAAAAACAGAGAGAAAGAGAGAGAGAGAACAACAGTTTTCACAAGACAAGGAGAATTTATTTCTATATGCTTTTGAAAGATCTTCTTCCCCACAAGATGGAAATATCAGGGGAGAACGTTGTAAAAAGAGATTCAAGACAAATATACAAGGCAAGTTTTATTCTTGTAAAAATAAGCAACAAGACTACTTCTTATTTTTATCTAAGAGTGGTGATATTGGGTAGCTACATAAATAAAAGAATTTGGATTGGGCTGGTTTCTCCTCTATGAAGTATATATTTTATATGATATATGAAAGCTTTTGTCTTGCTGTATCAGAGAATTACGACATTAGCAGTGTTTTTGACATCTTGCTCTCTTCTTTGCAGGAGGTATAGTTCCAGCATAGCCTGTAAAATGTCATTTTGTGGCAACAAGTGGAAAATGTCTTGTAGATCATAGTAAGGGGCCCTCTGGACTAAAAGTCTTTTTTATAGTGTCTGTGACCACAGAGAGCTGAGGTTGATTCAGCTCTACCTATCCCACTTCTGATGGGCTTTCAAGTACTGCCCTCAGTTTTTAATCTATGGCACAAGATATTTAACAGGAAAATATTCATTTTAAATATTTGAAAAGAGATTAAACAGATACTGTTACAGATTAAATTTGACATGATATGCCATTGAAAAAATATTTGTGATACAGCATGCTGATATTCAGGCGCTAAAAACATAAAGTCTGATGTCCCATTTAAATTCATATCAGTTCACATTGCTTTGTCCACGTGAGAATACTAGCAAAGTTAATCGACTGAACATTTTTCATGCTTCACTTACTATCTGGTTCCCTCACATTTACATAACTTAACATGTTTCTGACGGTGACTGAAACTTACAATCACTTGCAAGACTGAGAACAATGATATTTTTTAAATTGCTCATACAAAATGTAAGAAGACATGACAGGAAGAGCAAAATGAAAAAAATAAAAGATCATTTTGCTGGTTTGTCTCCCCACCTTTTATATTGCTGGTTTTTAAATTAATATAGTACAATAAGAGAAGATAAAAACCTCTCTTTTTTTCTGCTCTTTTAAAGCTCAGGAGGTTGTGCTACAGTATTTTTTTGTTCTTGTTATTGATATATTTTTTTTAAGAATTTTCTAAACGAAACAGTTCTAAAAGTCACAGTACAAAAACAATTGAGATATGAAATTGCTTATCAGATTGACTTTTACCATGGCTTGGTTTCCTGACATCCAAAAATAGAGATTTTATAACTATAATTCAAAATTCTCAAATGCAATCACTAAATGCTGGATTTAACTTTATGCACAACATACAGATATGTATATCTCAGTTTTCTATAATCTGTCCTGTAAAATGATAGTTGATCATTGATTCATAAAGTGATGGATTCTTTCCATCCACAATTTTACTTACACTGATCAGAAAGTAGAGAACAGAAAAAAAAAAATCTTCACTATTTTTTTTGGATTGTAACCTGTCCATGAACATAAATAAATAAATAACATGAAAACTTATTTTATCTCAGATTTGTTTGGGGAGAAGTGGTGTAATTTAGTATTTTGACATTTGCTTCTACTTTAAATTGTTCTTTATATATAATCTAAGTGAGTAGGAAATTTGCTGGGAAGATTCAAAATTAACCACTCTTGTTGCAGAGCAACTTGCCTTCAGAAAAAGAAACTGAAAAGCAGATATATCAGAACTTTTCCTAGGACAGTGACTAGAATCTTTTCATAAAAACCACTGCGTGATTGTGTATTCAAAATTAGACAGAGATGGTATTTGAGATTCTGTCTAAAATAAACTGCTCACTGAGTATAAAAGGCAATTGGTATCATTTTTTTCCACTGCATTTTCAGTAGACCTGGGTGTTCTCAAAGAGAACACATCCTAGTACACTTCTACACTGAGGAAGGGGGATGGAGTTAGACGGGACAGAAAAGGGCTGGGGATTGTTGTCATTCTAGGAGATTGCAAGGAAAAACCTCTGGATTGTCCCATAGGATCTTGAGAGAGCTCCTCAGAGAATGTCATGTTGCCAATACCCCATCCGAAATCTTCTTGTGTCCTTCTAGGGATACCTGCACTGGCTGCTTCCCTGAAGTGCCTATATACCAATGCACACAGCATGGGAAATAAGCAATAAAATAAATAAAATAAATAAAATAAATAGCTGCCACCATTTGAGGTACATTTCTTGCCCTTTTATACTTTACAGCAAAGCACTGTCTCTCAGATTTGCAGATCCCAAATCTTTCTTACAGTTTGTGAGAGATTATTTTTATTAGATTATCGTATCCAAGATATATTCTCCTACTTTTGCTTGCACAAGTAAGGATGTAAAATGTTTGACTTTGAACTGTCAGACTGGATTGAAATTGGGTCCAGGCTTCCCTGAAGCCGTAAATCCTCATTTATTAAAATCTATTTTATCCAATTAATTGTATATGCATTGCCAGTTCTTATCTTGAATATAATGTCCCATACACTTACAGGAAGTACTATTTCAGGCCATCATAATTTATATATCTTTTTAGGACATAAGAATTTTGTCCTTGATCTGTACAAGTTCTCTAATAAACTAAAAGAAATGCAACCAATAGAAAACAATTCTACTTTTTTGAAAAGAAAGTAAAACCATTCTTATAAACCAGTAAACGTTGTAACTAAATATTTTTAAGTTAATTACATTATCACAGAATCACAGA